>JACJUY010014018.1:0-11708 GCA_014220935.1 Platorchestia sp. MABIK | reverse complement strand
TTCAGCAAATGACAATTTAGTATTAACATGACCCATTTATAAAATGCCAATGACTTTAATTGTGAAAGTAGATAAAGTGGGAATTATGAAAGTAGTAAATTTCCTAATTTTGAGAGTTGGGAAGAGTAAGTCAGAATTTTTTGATTGTACTTTTGATAGCAAAATAATACCATACAGGCAATAGTTTTGAAGTGCATAAATAATTCTCCAGTAATCTGTGCTTATTTTAACAATATAATGAATCGTCATGAAATTTACATGAAAAATAAAAAAATTTGGGAGCACTTTGATGTCAGTCACTCAGTGCAGTGAAGTAAGCTTACTTAGAGCCCTGAATGCAAGTGAGTAAATTACGTCATTTGGATAAAAATATTCATGAGGGAACAGAAATTCCATAGAAATGCGCGTAACTTGAGGGAAAGTTTGGTATTTTGTTACTCACATCGGGGCAAATTTTCTGGAATATGATTCCAGTCAATAGAATTAGCTGATCTAAGTATTCATCAGTGCAGATCTATGCATTAATTTTGGCAGATCTAAGCATCAATTGTGAAGTTATGGTGATTCTACCTGATTTCACATGAATTAAAGAACTCCCTGTTGCATGTTCCCTTGAGACAATGATGATTTTCCAATTATTTTAACTAAAGAAACAGTTGGGAGAAGACAAAAATTTTCATGTTCATAGCTCCATAATTGGAGAATCATTCTGCACATTATTTTGTTTTGTATGTCTTAATTTGCTTCATTTTTCCTTCAGTCTTCATTTATCATGCAATTTCATTTACAACTAGTAATTTGGAGTAATAAAAGACTGAAGCCTACTTTTGAATGCTGATCCTCTCAGGGGCATGCAACTATTGTACCGATAAGAACTTGTGTGCTCAGGGGGAAGAGGTGAGGTCTGAGCTGAAGCTCAAATGGCTCATTTTTTGAAACATAACAGGGATTTGGTCTTCAATAGACTGTCTTTTTTTGGTTCACTGCTGTTCTTTTTTTAGCACCTATACTTTCTTCTTTAGCTTTCATGGTTTTTCAGTAACTTCGTTCAATTTTACTGTTTCTATGTACAAGATGGGAGGACACAACTTGTGCCTAGATTCCCTGTTTCTTCAATTTCATATTGAATGATGCCTTCCACCCTCTATTGTCATGTTTGGTCATCATTTTTGTGGTCAGAGAGGCTCTAACTTACAATTTAATCTTTGAATAGTAAATAGGTAGCACCCCTCAGGGGGATGCAAGTATTGTATCAACGGAAATTAGCCCTCCCAAGAGGAAAGTGTGATCCCGAGCTGAGGGTCAATTGGGCCTTTTTTGTTAAAATAGAATAGGGTTTTATTTCGTTATGGATTACATTTTTCAGTGCACTATTGTCTTGTTTTTCTGCACCCACTTACTTTCTTCTTCATCTTTTATCTTGTTTCATACCCTTCCTTCTCAACTTATTGTTTCTATGCGCTGGAGATCTTGTGTGGGAACACACCTCATGCATAGATAACGCATCCCCTTAATTCTGTGCAAAATGAAATTATTCTTTCTTTGAACATTTTCGTTGTGATTTGGGAGGCTGACACTATCTCATAATCCAATGATTTTATAATTATTGCATAATTTTAAATATGAAGCTTTAAAATATAAAGCTTCACATTTAAATCCAATGTTAAAATTTAGAAAAATTATGTTATACCTATGATAAAGGAGAACATAAAACTACACTCACGATGGGATTAAAATTGTCTATCTTTGCTCTGGTGCATGGTGGACTGGGCAGTTCCCAGGTCTTGTCTGGAAGCTCAGTTCTGACTGAAGGTTGTTGTAGGCTTCTATTTTAGTGTTTAGGTTTACTTGCTTTAAAGTTTGTTTCCTCATTTTGTGTCTTATTGCGTTACGATACATTCTGTTTTGCAGGCTCATTTTTTGTATTTGACCAAAACATTGAAATATGCTTTCAAAATGATATGAAATGAAGACATAACCATGTGTCATTAGCGTCGCATTTCTTTATGTAAAGTCTTCATTTAATTACTTGAAAATAATTTTCGTGAAGGATCCGCTCAGTTGCCTATTATTCTCGGTTAACATGGCTTCTGCAAACCGCCTTAATGCTGCAGATTTCGAAAACGGCCATTGTGTTTTGGAAGTGATGAACTTTTTCCGAGAGGTGTTGCCGCGAGCCGAGTTCTATCATGCTTGGACGCGCAAGTCAGTCCAGAGAGCCGTGATGCATGCAAAGAAGGTGCAGCAGTTCTTCCTTGCTGTGACTCGCCTTGGTGATGCCAGTTGTGAGGGAACGTGGGGCTCAGAGCTCGGCTTGCGAGATAAGTTATCTCCTGAATTCGTGGCGTCGTATGATGTGCCAGCGCTGACACCCTGTCATGATCTGCAGTTGGAGCTTCACCAAGCCTTGACTGGAACCGGCTACAGCTTAGCTGACATGGATCGTGCTGAGTTTCTGTTGATGAGCAAATTGCTATTAAATAAGTACCTGCCACCAGGTACCGTGGAGGATGTGACATCTGTCGCCAACAGTTTGCTTACCAAAGACACACAAGTAAGGCTGGAAGCTCATGTTGATAGAGTGCGTGCAGCTCAAAACAAGCTGCTAAATTTGCCAGGCGGTGCACTCCGGGGCGCGATGGAGAGCTACGAATTTCTGGACCAGATCCGAGGAGCTATGCAGTCAGGACGTCTTCAAGAGTTTATATCTCGCGGGCTCAAGCAAAGTTTGAATAGCTGTAGATATTACAAGAGTTGCAAAACCTGTGGGAAAGCTCTTACGAAATGTAATTTTCTTGAGAAACTTCTTATGGCCTTGCCAAGAACTGAAGCAAATTCAGAAATTTTTGAAGAGGTAATCGCTTGGATTACCAAAGTTCATGTTGATGGAAATCATACCTGCCATCAGACACTCTTATGTCACTGGTTGACCTTATTTTCATCAAGCCCAAAATGTAACTGTAGCGATTCCAAATGTGATCCTAATTATTTTCCATGTTACTGTGGAGTTGTCTCGAAAATTTTTGTTTCACTGCTGCGTGCATTTTATGCTGTGATTGAAGTTGGAATGCAGTCTAACACTAAAAAACAGATCAGATGGATGGACGATTTGAATGTGAAGAAAAATTCTTGTCTCCCTAACTTATCTAGCGAAACTCCGCTTCTATGCAGTTCTAAACTCAGTGTTTTCTTCAAGCAGTTAACGTTTTGTCCCGGCATTAAGAACGACCAATTTCGATCAGTTTCGTCTGCTAATTCCTTAGACATTTACAGTAATTGGTCAGATGAAGCGTTGACAAAGCCATGCCCCAGTGATCATGCTGTCATTCGTGGTGCTTTACGACGCGCTTTCTCTTCTTTTTCGTGCTCATCTCAAGCGTCTGTGTGGCTTTCCATTTTTCTAAAGGCCGACTTGATGTGATTTGTGTCGTTACGTGAAGAACGGATATAACAAAACAAGATGTTTACTAATATTGTGGTTTCGTGTAATGGCATCGAGAGGCAATTTGATACATTGTTGAGTAAACTTTCAAGCGCGTGAAACATTTTCTTGACTATAATTATTCACAAAATATGTGGTGAGAGTATAGTCAAAAACTGTGAAGAAACCAATAATGTTTAGATTTTTTAGTAGGGAAATTCTTCATTGCATGCGAAACTGATCTTGAAAATCCAGTGAGATGTCATTTTTGGGAAAGCTGTTATAAAGCATAAGGTCGCCTCAAAAGTAGCCTTTTACTAAATGTTGTAAAAAGTTCTTGTAAAAAATGCCTGTTTACGCTGCAGTGTTGGTAGCGTAGACAGTAAACACAAGTAGAGGAAAATACAATTTTTCCTGTTATGAGACCGAGATTTTCTATTACCACAGTGTCACTCCTGAATCGGTGCATAGAAGGAAAGTGTTCAGTGCCTCTCGAACACCTCGCGTTTACCAAGGGATACGACTATTTTCAGGAGGTTTATTGTCCGTCTTTGTCAGTGTATCACCTGGAACTTACGCTCCTCGTTGGCTTCCCAAGCTACTCACCCCCAGAATCAGTAACACTCGTTGCAGGAGTTAATTGTGGGTTCGGAAGTGCGGTTAGGTGGGGTTTAACTTCTGTGCTTTACTTCTGTTGCTCTCGTGTTTGGAGGTCGATGTTCCGTGCAACCGACCTAAGCTCCACGAGTCTCTTCGTCTTTCATTCTTTATATTTTCGTCTGGTCGAGATGCTTATGGATTCTCTTACGAGGTTAATGAGCTGTCCCACCGAGACACGAATTTCGCGCCGTCGTTGTGCTATTCAAACTTGAACTTCACTTAGGTTCTCCGTGATTATTGTTTTTAATGAGTAGAAATGAAGCTTGAACCGAACGTATGATAGTATTTTTTTTATTTATTTAGAGTATGACAACTTCATGTTAGTTGATAAGTGAAGCTACGAATATATTTTAGCAGTTCACACTGACACACATTGTTTCTTATCAACCCCGACCAATCCCTATAATGGAAGGAGTGGCCATGAAAGTAAAGTTTAAAATGCAACACAATGTGAAGCATGAAGTCTTAGTTCATGCCGTGCACTGTTCCAGCGACCTGACGTCCGAAACAGGCGATATAAACAGGCGACCTGACGTCCGAAACAGGCGATATAAACAGGCGACCTGACGTCCGAAACAGGCGATATAAACAGGCGACCTGACGTCCGAAACAGGCGATATAAACAGGCGACCTGACGTCCGAAAGCCCTCTCACCGGTGCGTTTACATTACATGACAAACGTCGGTTAGAAACTGACTGAAAATGGTAAAATTGAATTGTGTCCTGTGATACTAGTGCAACATTTTTTTCGATCAGCTCTTGAAACTTTAGTTAAATTTCTGTTCAAAAGTGTCTCAAGTTTATGTGCTGCGATGTTGGAGTGAGGGCGTGCAAAGGTCCTCGTGTACATTTTTCGTAACTGTCTTATGTATTCGTCAAGAATTTCTAAAAAAAAATTATTCTTGAGTGTTCTAGAGCAAGAAAAGCCGAAACCATTGACTGAGCTTAGTAATTAGATCAGACTCAATGCTTCATAACGGGAATCTGATGTGCCTTCACTACGAAAGTGCCCTTATGATCGTGTAATCCGTGACTGTTGACTACTACGGCATGAGTGGTGTTGCTTCATAACGGGGACCTCCTGTACTCACCAGGCTGAGCGTGCCGGACGCAACACCGTTCACGGCAGTGCTCAAGTTTGCAGCGGAGGAGTTCAAGGTGCCCCCGGAGACCTCGGCCATCATTACCGATGATGGCATTGGCATCAACCCAAGCCAGACCGCCGGTCAGTTCTATTGAAGTACAACTTCGGTCCGTTATGTAGTGTTGAAAGTTTCACTGTTTTGGTGATGTGTCGTCTAATTGTACAGCTTGCTAATTAGTTTGTCATGTTTCACTACTTGACAGTGTTTGAAAATTTAGCCGATTTTCTATTTCTGCTTCTGCTTCTATGCTCCCAAACTCTACTTCTTCATTCTTTGTGCTTGGTCTCCTCTCGAGGCTTAGGATAGGCGATAGGTTTTGTTAGGTTAGTCTTATCTTATAGTATGTGGTTTGGCGCCCACCTGTGGAAATACTGTTGGTTACTGCAGCTATAGATAGGTCTTCGTGACTTCAGTTTTTCGAGCTCACATTGCTCCTTACAGTTTTCATGGTCTCTTCACTATCTCTTCCTTCCTCACCTACTGTTTCTATCTGCAGGGTATCTTGTCTGGGAACACTTCTTGTTTGTAGAAATCTTGTTTTATACTGTCCATAGTAAATGGTCCTTTCTCTTCGCTCTCTTGATATTAACTTGTTGTGGCTTGGGAGTCTTGAACTAGTTGATGTAAAAATAATTCCTATGCCTGGTTCACTATTTTAAGAGTTCACGTTAGATCTTTTCTTTACTCACTGGGGTAGACCTGATGTTTCCTTGGGATTTAGAGCTCCCAGAGGGAGGATGTGACGTCTTAATCTGAATGTTAGTTGGCCTTCCTTTCGTTAAAATATAATTGGTTTTTCGTTTTTTTACGGACCATCGTTTTTTTTGGGGTTCCGTGCTGTCCTTTCTTTCAGCACTTTTCATCACTTTCCCCATCAATTTTTATCGTATTTCAGGAAGCAACTAGTTGCTCTGTGCACTGAATGTGGGAACACATCTTGTGCATTGATTCTCGAATTCCGTAGTTAATTGTGCCGTCCTCCTTCCTCTCATTCGAACGTCTTTTCTGTGGTTAGGGAGGTTTAAACTATTTTATTATCCAATACGTATTTATGGGAATTAGCGCTCGTAAGGGGAAGATAAAAGGTCCTGAACTAAAAACTAGGTAGGCTTTATTTTTAATGAAATAGAAAACATTTTGTATTGCCTGTTGCAGGTCATCTTTCTTCGGGTCGCTTGTGCCATTTTTCAGCACCTATTACTAATTCGTTCGATTTTTATCTTTTTTGTAACTTCTTTCTGTCAATTTTGCCTTTTCTGTGCGTTAGAAATCTTGTGTGGAAACCTATTTGTGCAGCTATCTCTGGTCTTAATTTCATACCTAATGGTGCCTTGCTTTTTCTTCTCCTGGTAGCATATTTCACATGTTAAGGGGGCTTTAATTAATTTATGATTGAAGGTATAATCTTTGTTTTTTTTTCTGATGTTTTCATGTTTTTCATTTATTTCTTTCCTCTCTTTTTTTCATTCGTGTGCAGGAATATTTTAATTTATTTTCCTTTGTTTCTTTCTCCTTAATTTTCTTTTTACTTTTAGGTGTTTTTCGTTTTCATATTTTCTTCATTTTTGTGTTCTATCTACATAAATGTTAGCTTAAATTTTAAAATAACGTCTTTTCAATGGCGAAATTAATTTTGTTGAAAATTATGTACCTACAATGAGTGACGAATGATCATTGCATAAAGTTTTTCCTACGCGTTAAACTGATAAAACTTAGTGTACTGAATCAGGATTATAGTATTGTGTATATCATAAGCTTCTTATTTGCTGAACAATTTACAAGGTAACCAAACAAATTTTGTCCGTTTTTTGATTAGCCATTGAATGAAGGAAATATATATACGCAATGCGTGTAGCAATTGTTTTCAGATTCGGCCAGCCGAAAGTAAGAACATCAGACGTTATAAAAACACACTCACCGTGCTTGGCCATAAGTTATATAAGTCAGTCAGCAGTGAAGAAGGATGGAAGTGTCTACAGATCTCGTTCGGTCTGTTTGCTTTACGACTTTAAAGTCGGCTTATCAGGAGCAGCTGAATCAAGTCGCCGCATATGTCAAGCATTTCGGGATAGTGCTGTGAATGAACGTACTACATGGCATTGGTTTTAAACATTGAACAATGCGGCCATTGAACAGGACAGTAGTCTAACGTGTGGTGAACTTGCTAGACAGTTCAACGTTTCCGATGAAACAGTATGACTTCACCTGTACCGCCTAGGTAAGGCCCATTTCACTCTGAGCTAGCAAAGCAGCATCTAGCAAGCTCGCATGAGCCATCTAGCAGATGGACTAGTCGGTAGGAATAGCATTTTCACCTCGCATGCTGGATGCTGGATAAAACATGCGAGTTCAGTGTGAAGGCAACGGCTCGTAATACTGCTATTCCTACCTACCAGTCTCGGAGACCATCTGCTAGATAGCTCATGCGAGTTTGCTAGATGCTGCTTTGGTAGCTCAGTGCAGGTCTAAGGCTTACAAACTGAGCAATTGGGTTCCGCCCACGCTGTTGGAGGTCTACGAGAGACAACGAGTACCGCCGAGGGCTCGGCGGAAATTCATTATTATTCAGTTATCGAGTATATTTATTCATTATACTCGATTATTCAATCGAGTGCTTATTAGTGATGAAAATTGGGTTCTGCACAAAACTCCCAAGCGTTCCAGACATTGGTTGTCACCTCAGGATGCTGTCCCTCAAACCAAAAGACTGCCTACGCACCCACGCAAGATTGTGCGTTGTGTCTGGTGGACAGGTCGTCACGTGGTTTATTATGAGCTGCTACCAACGGGCGAAACGGTCACTGGAGACCTACACTCGCAGCAATTGGAACGTGTGCAACAGACATTGCGACTGAAGGAGGCAGCACTGTTGAATCGCAAAGATGTGCTTTTCCTCCATGACAACGCCAGGCCGCATGTCGCGCGAGTAGTCAGGGATACCATACAGCAACTTGGGTGAGAGAGTCTGTGCCATCCACCTAATTCATCCTTGCGGCATCCGATTACCACCTCTTCCACTCCCTGAATAATCATCTTCGTGGGAAATCTTTCACCAATGGAGCAGACTTGCGCCAAGCCCTCACGGACTTCTTTGAGTCCAAAACCCCGAGTTTTACCGCAAGGGGATTGTACAACTGGATACGCGTTGGTAGAAGGTGCTGGATGCCGATGGCGATTACTTCAAAGACTAAATATGTTACACATACTGTGAAGCGTTTTCTTTTTTCATGTAATAACGGACAGAACGTTTTTGGTTACCTCTTTTGTAGCAAGTAGACGTTCGAAGTAATCTATCCGTATATTTTGTTGAACGCAGGGACGGTGTTCCTGAAGCACGGCTCCGAGCTGCGCCTCATCCCTCGCGACAGAGTAGGCCGCTACAGCACCACCTGATGTTCTCCCCATCTAGAGACAGGAACGCTCGTGCTTCTTGGCTTCGTGTTGTGTTCTTTCATGTTGGACCCAAGTGTTTTTCAAGAATTTCCGTCTGTTCCACATTGAAAAACTTACTCGTTCATTTCTTTTCGTGTCTGAGTGTCTCAGCTTCTTTCCTTTTTATGATATTCTGCTTACGACTCAACTTTTTCTTCAGTAATCGAGTTGGTGCTCATGCTGAAAGGTTCCATTTCCATTTACAGCTTCCATGTTTTTTTTTTGTTACGGACACGATGAATTGATTTTGACTGGGTCTTATCTATTTATCAAGTCTAAAAAAGTTTTTCTTGTGTTTTACTCATTTTTTGTATGATTTCTCAGTATTTGGGACAAGTTTTGGTGTAATATAAGTGGTCTTTTTTTAAAGTTAGATTTAATTTGAAAATTTGCCTCTGTTTTTCGTTCTGTGTTTATTTCTCTAAGTTCCAATCTTCTCCCTTTAGACGGGTACAACCATTGTGTCTAAAGAAACGTGTGCTCCCCAGAGGAACATATGAGGTCCCAAAGTGAAAGTTAGGAAGCCTTTGTTTTGTTTAAAAATAAATGGTTTTTATATTGTTTCTGACCATCTTTTTACGTTCTCTGCTGCCCTTTCTCAGCACCTATTATATTTTTTTGGCTTCTTTCATGTTTCACAACATTTTTTAAAACCTTTCTTCTTTAAAACCTTTCATAGTTCTACATTCCGTAAATCCATATTAAGTGGTGTCTTCCGCTTCAGCTCTTGGGAACACCTTTGTTGCAGTTAAGGAGGCTTGAACTAAGTTAAAATATTTTCTAATCTAAGGCAAAGCTTCTCTCGTCGAGGTAAAGTTTGTTCTTCCTTGATGCTGGTGCTCATTGTCCTGAAAAGTTCAGTAATCTTCTCTGTTTTTCATTTTGTCAATTTCGTTCAACAGTTATTTCAGTTATCTTGATTTAAAAAATACGTTAGTTTCATCCATATTTTATATTATTGAAGGTAATATAATGTAGGTTGCTAAAATTTATTTTTGGAAGGATATGTATTAGTGGTTGTGAGAGAAGTAGTCTACCAGTTTGAGTGTGTACGTTTGAATCATGATTGACTCTAAACCGTTGTACTAAACTACCGGAAACAGCAACTTGCGCTTATTCAATCAGGCAGAAAAACTTGCTCCTTGCTTCGGAAATGATGGCTTTTAATCTACATTTCCTTAATTGAAATTTCTTGAATGTACAAGAAAACAACCCTTACCTAAGGCTCTCAAAGCAGTTATTGTAATCCCATGGTTTCTGGATCTTCTATAACAATTAGCACGAAATGCTTCTTGTTAGATAGAACGCTTTAGTTGTGTTGTAGGTCTTGAGTGACATTGAAAATACAGAAGTCTCACGTATATTGTTTCATCTTTTAGTGGGACTCTATGCTGTTAATGCCTTCCGGAGTGTTCTATAAAATAATTTGACTTACTATGAAGTATGGATTCACCTGTGTAGCTTTTCCCATAGGTTTGAAATAGATTTTTCTGTTTGGAGTATTTCCTCATGCGATAAAAACCGTATCAATTTTAAAAATTACTTTTTTCGAATGTTGCCCCCTTTTTATTTTGTTCTCAAATAACAATATGAAGAAGATTGGTTTTATTCACCAGTAGTCCTAACTATGCGTAACTAATTGTGGCTTAGGGGGCTGCGAATGCATGTATTTTTGAAAGATACAGATTTCATTTTAGGCCGTAGGTAAATTTTATGAATTGCTTGAATTCATCTCTGGCTTGGGACTTGCACTGAGGGTTGATTATATTGTTGTCACCCGTTTCTGCGCAACTTATTCTCATCAGCAAAAATTTTCCTAACTCCAGTAATGTTGGTTAGCATTTTTTTGTTGTATTTTTAGATTATTTTCATGAATCACAATTCGTACTTTACATTAATTTTGTATATTATCTACATATTATTGCATGAGGTGTAATTCCATTAAGACCAATATGAAGGCCAACGCTTGTAGCAAAATTATTTCATTTTTTCTTGTAAAAAATGAAAGACCCATTTGTTTACTGCTTGTGTTTAAGTGTTTCAAATCTTTCTCCATACTTTCTGGGTTGAAGATATTGGCACTTGCATGAAACAACTTTGCGCACAGGTCCTGAACTCCTGTTGTCTCTTCTCATGAGATGTGTGTGTTTGGATATTTATTAAACATGGTAACTTTTGCTCTCTTATTTGACTTTCAATGCCCTGATCCCCTCAGTGCATCCGTTCTCGCGGACTACATATTTATGGCGCTGCGCGTTTCTCTGAGCCATGTTGTGTAGCATTGAACTTGCTCTTCTAGGGAGTTATAGCTTCATTAACTTATTGTTTCTATACGTAGGGAATCTTTTGTGAGAAAACACCTTGTGTATAGATTGCGCGTTCCCTTCATACTAAAGAGTGTCTTCATCTTTCGTCTCTTTGAAACGCCTTTTTTTTGCAGTTAGGGAGTCTTGAACTAACTCGATTAAACTTCAACACATCTTTCAATCTTGTTGTTATTTTGTGCACGGTGTTGGGACACACCTTGTGAATAGAAATTGATAAAACACACATTTTTGGCGCAAAATTTCGCTCAAAAATTTTATATGGAGGTACCATTACGATTTTTTCCAGAAAATTGACTTCGTGATATGGTCAAAAAACCGTGTCAGACCTGTTCTAACGAACTCATTTTGATCATTTAACACGAGAAATTCACTCTATTTGTAATAGAAATTGATAAACACACAATTTTAACGCAAAATTTCGCTCAAAAATTTCATGAGGGGTACCCTTACGATTTTTTCCAGAAAATTAACTTCGTGATATGGTAAAAAAACAGTGTCAGACCTGTTTTTGATCATTTAACGCGAGAAATTCACTCAATTTGTAGTAGAAATTGATAAAACACACATTTTTGGCGCAAAATTTCGCTCAAAAATTTCATATGCGGGTACCCTTACGATTTTTTCCAGAAAATTAACTTCGTGATATGGTCAAAAAACAGTGTCAGACCTGTTCTAACGAACTCATTTTGATCATTTAACGCGAGAAATTCTATCTATTTGTAA
>JACJUY010014017.1:0-17359 GCA_014220935.1 Platorchestia sp. MABIK | reverse complement strand
TGGAGAACAGGCTAGATGGTAGAAAAGAGGGAAATAATTCCACTGAAAGAATGTCATTGTCAGACTGGCGTTGTGGATCGCTGCATCATCCTGTTATAAAAATCATCCCTTACCATACAAACGAGGTCCCTGCGTCGTAATAGATGCTTTTTGCATTCTGTTTACATCATGAGCCACTGGTCAACATCCTTGATCAACCTGATGTTTTATTATGCCTCGAGAAAGAGAGCACCCCACACCATGACCGAACCTCCACCATTGTGCTGTGCCGCGTGAAAAAAGATTCCCGGATAATTCATTTCCGTACCAGTGACGTTGGAAGTCATCGAGACAGTCTGGGTAACCCATTTTTCTAATCAGAGTTCAAAATTCTCTTCGACTACTAAACATGCCTGTCTCCTGGGAAACTCTAAATTGTCTACTTTTTGACGCAGAAGGGGAAAAAACTGATTTAAACAAGTTTGATTTTTCAAATTCTTTTGCTCTATGTGTTACCGAAGGATCACTGGACCTCAATTGACATCAGTAAGTGTCTTTAATCTGTGTCAGTGTGTTTAATCTGTATTCTGATTGAGAACCTCAAAAATAAAGCCAGAGAATTTTTCCCCTCTCCCAGTAGATTCCACTTTTCCATCCCAGTCAGGGTGTTTCAGGAAGTTTCAAACAACTGTTGCACTGTATTTTACATGAGCTGCAATTGTACGCTTTGACAAACTTCATTGAAGCAGTTCAAAGATTAGACACGTTCAAAACATGATAGGCTGTTAACCTTGGGCATATTGACAATTTTCAAGTGAGGGAGTCAATCTCTAACTGAGAAATAATCCAAAAATGCATTGACATTTAGACTCATACGACTTGGTTTCGAATTTTCGACGAGCTTGAAAGAAGCTCAGTTGGTGAACTGTCATTTTTCAATTGGGTTTATTACACAGAACTTGTTAACCCTTTTCATCCTGCATTTTCAACGTTGAGTAAATTTCAGTTTGAAAACTTTGACAAACTATCCATGCCAAGAATTATTTTTAGTGTCTCAATTTCTCCTCACTCCATGATCCATATTGTATTTCTCAACATAAAGTTTCTAAGATAAATCCATTACCAATTCGGTCCAGAATGTTGCACAAATTAGTTCTCCACAACTAAAAAAGGGCTGAATTTTTGGTGTATAGAGGCTTACTAAGAATTCGAAATATTCTTTCAAAGACTTGACAGTTCTTCAAGTAATTATTCATTATTACAGCCCTAATAGATCATTAGTTATCCGGTATCAGCGAGTACATGTCTATTTTCATTTATGAAAGAATTCGGAAGCAACATGTCCATTTTATATTGACATACTTAACTAGTTATGTACAACAATAATTTTTAAGGGAGTAACTGAAGTAGGGTAAATATTTCCATGCGCCCTTTTTCTGAATTTTATTCTATTCCAGAGTCAGTGAGACTGACGTCAGTAGAACGAAAGGGCTAAAACCAGGCGACGTCTCATTTTTAAAAATCTGTGTGTCAAAATTAGAACGTTTCGGGCCTAGACCCATCTGCAGCTAAACAATCTGAAATGACAATAGTGAAACATTAATAACATATATCCATCATTGGCTAAAACAATCTGAAATGACAATAGTGAAACATTGAAACCTATGCTAGAGAAACTGTTGGTATCTCGACAGTGGCACACATAATAAAGGCCCGTTTACACCGGGGCATCGACAGGGTTGGGCAAGCGCTTGACGCGCGCTTGCTGCAGCGCTTGACGCCCACAACTGTTCACACTCATTTTTTGATACACGCGCCTCTCACACAATTTAGTCGGCATCTAGACACCTGTGAGGATGGATGTGAGTGAAGAAGAGCAGTAACCAATTATTTTAGGGTGTGCTGCTGTGAAGAGAAAAAAGGTAGGCACAGCAGCATTTGGGTTAAAAAATGGTTGCAGGGAAGAGACGAGAGGGGTTCATACACTCACATTTTCTCAGAATTTTCGGTTGAAAATAAATTGGATTTTCGAAACTAAACAGGGTTGCATTCAATTCAAAATCTGCATTGAGTTCAATTGTAATCGAAACATGTGAAGCTGTATTGAAGGATGACTTCTTGAAGGTTGGTGAAACAATTGTTTTTTGATTTTGTTTATTGAATCCTTTCAAAACCATTCCGATGTTAAATCAATATGTGGTTTCAAAAGTAAGTCACATTTCCAGTTCATTTCAATATAGCAAAATAGAAAAAACTTATGAAATGAATAAGTGCAGAATGGTAGAAATTTTTGACATAAAATTTCCATTATAAACAAAGATAGACGTAATTCCCAGTACTTGTATTGCAAAGTGTACCTAAAACACATAAGCTAAGGTGAAAAGATTATTTTAAATACATAAATGGCATGAGCTCTGTATAGTTCAATTAAGGTTTCTACTAGAGAGTGAGACCATTCAAATGTGGTGCTGCTCTCCACACTTGAAGCTGAAGCGTTAGCGCGTAGACTGCCGCACATTACCACGGACAGCAACCGACTGAGTGCAGCGCCTGTGTTGCAAGAGGCAGGGCGGCCGTGAATCGCTAGCTGGTCAATCACTCGGATGCCCGCCTGAAGCGCACGTAGCTGCTGCACAGAGGGGCGGTGAGGCGCTTGACGCCCGTGTGACGCCCCTAGTGTAAACGGGCCTTTATAAGAATGGAAGAAAGTGACAGGGGGATGAGTAAAGTTTCTAACTAACTATGTGAAGAGGGTGAGCGCTCTGCATGTCATTAAGCTGAGGCTTTAATTTGTGGATGTAGAGGGACTCCAAAATTCTAAGTTTAACTGAATTACTGGAATAACCTAATAGGGAAAAATCTGATTCAGAAATTGATGCATTGCATTGAAACTCTGTGTGAGACCTAATTGAGGAATGGGGAGGATGGCAAAGGCGTGCGCTTGTTCTATGACTTATTCCTGCATGTTCCGACCGCCTAACACGCAATGTGCGGCTCGTTGAGCCCACATATGCAGATGTACATTGTGCACAACTGTATTTATAAACAAGGCCGGAGCGGAGACATTCAGGAAGTTTGTCTTTAAAATGAAAAATTGACCCAATAGTGAACCTATTGCGTTTTAATTTTCTTTAAGATTTTACGTTTAAAAAACTAAGGGCACACATTCATTTATTTAGTTAAAACGAGCGAGATCGCACAGTTAAAATTGACAGCCAGAGTAAAATTCCGCTTGACCACATAGGGAAGGGTGAGCTGAAATCAAGCGCGGAAAAGTAGGGTTGAAGAGTGATTTGAAGGATTAGGTGTCGGCAATAGTAGCGTCTAAGTGCAGGACACCGTCACACAGGGAGCCAGGCCGCAGAAGGCAGACTGCCGCGACTTCAAGAAATTCTCTTGAGCAATATCCACACCCGAGAGCGGAACGGAAGGGCCGCCAACGGAAGGGCCGCACGAGCTGGAAGACAATTAAAAAGGAAATAAACACAAACACATATGACTCAGGAAAGCAAACGAACGGGTTTAAGCACAAATTCATGAGCAGACTAATAACTATTGAATCATTTTGAATTACCGAAGTTAAATCGCTCAATGGAACAGACTGACTTGACTATCAAGGCAAAGGACCTGAGCTGCCATGACAAGCAAGTACTGCAGGAAAGAATTAAAGCAATATTAGAACCAAGCCTTAACGACCATTCCAAAGAAATGATTAATCAAAATTACAAGTTGGAAGAATTTCGAAATACGATGAACACGACTAATATAACAATGAACAACTACAATACACACCTGAGCTTATAAAGGGCACTCGGTGTATGAACTTTTAGGCGAAGAATTATTTATTAAGAAATTTAAGTAGAAATCAGTAGGAGGAAAGTGTCCATGGCTTGAAAAGTAGCAAGTATAGTAAGAGAGTCAAACCCTTTAGAAATAAGGTTAAAGAGGACTGTTATTTTCCATGTCGCTGGCGCAACCTAGAAGCTAGATGAACCGCACTCGTTTCAGTCGGTATTCAAGGTTACCGTAGTAACTTTAGTTAAAGGCCAACTGGCCAAGTTAATCACCAAAGACACTTAGGAAATTTAAGCAAAAAGTAAGCAACGTAAATTAAGGAAAAGGCCATTCACATAAACAACAATAATTGAAGAGATGACAAACACAGGAAGAATTGAGAAAGATGAATTGCCCAAGTTCCTGCCAAGATGAGCGAGCCTCCGCCATCAACGTCCTGTCTCAAGCGGTGGGGAACACAGCGCATGCCACGGCGCCGCCCGGCGCTTCACGGAGCACATTATTAAAATGAAGGCTTCGAATCAGCCCTCGCCAAGCCTAACCTCTGAACTTTACACTGGCAGCACTTAAAATCAAGGAAGACAGCCCATCACGGTAAGGATGTGAAGAGAGTTCTAAAGAGTTCTCAAGAGTTCAAAATTATTCTAAGGTGTTCAAAACTATTCTGCCAAAACCTCTTGCCCCAACGACCCAACTCAGCTTCGACGAGACCAGAACAGACAAAACCACAGAGACTCACGGAACAACGCTCCCTACAGAGGCACACCAGACGCACAACTTTGAGGAATTATTTCCGATAATATAGTTCATTTCAAATTTTGTTTAAAAATATTTCAGTGGAGTTCAACTGATTTGTAAAATGGAAATAAAAAAAAATATTATAAATATTATAAATATTATATTTTATATTAAATATAAAATATTAGTGAGAATGGGATCAGATTTCTAAATATTCGTCAACAAAAAAGAATTAAGGAAATTTATTCACTCTTAAATGTATATTCACTTTAAAAGCATGAAATTAAGCCAATGTTGAAAGAGTTAAAACCTTTGTTGTTAAAGTTAGAGGCATCACATTTGTCGCATGTTTATTGAAGAAAAATAAATCAAATTTACGAGCAGGTGGTTTAGGTGGTGGCCACTGACGTTGTTTGGTTGTCAACAGATGCGATCTTCTGAATCAGCAGTCATCACCAACAGTCTTGACAATGGCAAATTACTGAATCACAACGTCTACACAATGGACCGATTGCAGCTAGGACGACATTGGATTCCTTGTTGTTATGGTCCAATAGAAGGTCCGCACTTTTCCCAACGCTTCGGCATCATTTTGTTGTCTGCCTTTTAACTTTCAAAATATCATTTCATCGCAGCCGCGGTATAATCGTTGCCGTCCTTGTAACTTTGACGTTTTTCTGCCATAAACCAATCAATGAATCGCTTCCATCACCATATACATAGATATATATACAAAAAAATAATTCATTCATTTGAGAGGCAAATGACGTGGAAAATAATGATATATTTTAGCATACCGTCTTTATACATCATTCTTTATTTGAGTACATAGCTAATATTGAACTGATTTCATCTCTTCTCTAAAGCATGGAGAAATAAGTAATACAATCCACGTTAACTTAAGATTTACTGCCTGAAAATGACCATATCGCAGACACTACTTTGAATGAACGCTTTGAATGTATCTCAAGTTCACGGTACAACCTGAGAAAATCCAACTGAGGGCACACTAGTGAATGGAATTCAATCGGAAAAGTCAACTTCAATTTGAAGAGGAATTGCAGCCAAGTCTGTGGCAGCAGCGAGGGAAAGGGCCATAGCCCTGAGACTGTCTCTGGGGTTGAAGATCCCAAATAGATCACAGATTGGAAGGAGTTAATGATGAAATCTAAAAAAACTCTGCACATTAAAAGGTAGTCCATTACATGTATAAAAGCCCATCCAATTTTAATGAAGGGTCTTGAGGCTTGAATAAATAAGAGATAAATATATATAAAGATTTAGTGACAATCCTTCAGCTGCAAGTGCCAGGTGTCAGCACAATAGATGTCAGGCTGGGCGTCAACGGCTATTTGCAATCCTTAGTTCGAAACTTCAGAGGTCACCGTTTGTCTCTGCAGCATTATTTGAATTTAAGGGCTTCGGTGTTAACCCCTACACCCCTTAAATTATTAAACCTAACCTAACGCACCAGGGTTTCAGGATTAATCGTTCCAGGGTTTTAGGATAAAACCAAACGCCCACGGGTGATAGGTTTATTCTGTACTTCAGCCGCAGTGCCAGTGTCGCTGCATTTCGTACGGTAATTTCAAATTATTGTTTATTGGTCATGCGTCCGAATTCACTGGTAATTTCGATGGTGTACTTCTCTCATCTGTTTTTTTATATTTTCAAGACCAATGTTGATGGCCTCTTTATAATTCATCAAAAAATTAGTAACATGAATGTAACATACATAGTAAGTTTGGTTCAAAGTTTTCGGAAGATATAAAATCAATCCACCCTATTAATTCCAGACTTCGATGCTCCCCGATATTTACCAAGTAGTCTTCGCCAAGGTCTCCTGGCAGATTTCCTCTTCTATAGGAGCATTTAGCACGTTGACTACGTTTGCCCGGATCGTATGGTTGATTTGGTTAGCTTGTAAAAAAACAGAATTGTGAAATCAACTTGACGCTCGAATCAATTTCAATCCTTCATGGGAAGTGTTCGAAGTATTAGTGCACTATAATATTTACTTCGTAGGATAAAATGCCTTTGAAAAAGTCGCTAAATGATTAAAGGGTTATTGATTTACATTGGTACATAAACGAGCAATTTACCTATAGTGATACACATTTGTCCCTATACGTAGTCAACGTGCTTAACAGTGATATGGATGAACAAATAGTTAAATTTGAGGACTTCAGGATGGGATTACAAAAGCCTCTTCACTCTAGGGCAACATTTTTGACGTCTTCAAATGAGTTGGGAATCATTGCTCCTGTTATTGAAAGCCTGTGTAGGAAAACTGATGGGTGACAAAGTTTGTAAATGACTTCCTGATTAAAATACTTATTATTGTCTGCACACGCATATGCTGGTTTGACATGAACATAGAACATAAAGCCTCCCTGCTTTACATTTGAATTTCAAATCCCTGTAGCTCTTCAACCTTAAACTTTTGGTAGGATTATTAGGGAGTAAAACGCGTTTTTTGGGAAGTTCGAAACCTCGCATTAAGGCTTGTTCAATTGATTTTCAGACACCCTTTATAACTATCCTTCTTTCCAAAGTTGCATGCAACTGCCCCAAGCTGTATACTGAAGTCTCTGAGCAAAATTATCAATCAAGAGAGCGTATATTTACCATCGATAGAGCGCATTCTGTTAGCGGTAGCGGTAGTAGGACATTATTCTGCTAAGCCGAATTCTTCCCCTATGAACACTAAGCCCAAAATGAACTTGTCAATTTAAAATGTAGTGCTGTTTTCGGTAATTTTGTTCGTTGGTGCATTCTAACAAAAATGTACCCCGTAGATCCCTCCAGACCAGCATACTTGCAAGCCATAACAAACACNATTCCAGACTTCGATGCTCCCCGATATTTACCAAGTAGTCTTCGCCAAGGTCTCCTGGCAGATTTCCTCTTCTATAGGAGCATTTAACACGTTGACTACGTTTGCCCGGATCGTAAGGTTGATTTGGTTAGCTTGTAAAAAACCGAATTGTGAAATCAACTTGACGCTCGAATCAGTTTCAATCCTTCATGGGAAGTGTTCGAAGTATAAGTGCACTATAATATTTACTTCGTAGGATAAAATGCCTTTGAAAAAGTCGCTAAATGATTAAAGTGTTATTGATTTACATTGGTACATAAACGAGCAATTTACCTATAGTGATACACATGTGTCCCTATACGTTGTCAACGTGCTTAACAGTGATATGGATGAACAAATAGTTTAATTTGAGGACTTCAGGATGGAATCACAAAAGCCTCTTCACTATAGGGCAACATTTTTGACGTCTTCAAATGAGTTCGGCAATCATTGCTCCTGTTATTGAAAGCCTGTGTAGGAAAACTGATGGGTGACAAAGTTTGTAAATGACTTCCTGATTAAAATACTTATTATTGTCTGCATACGCATTTGCTGCTTTGACATGAACATAGAACATAAAGCCTCCCTGCTTTACATTTGAATTTCAAATCCCTGTAGCTCTTCAACCTTAAACTTTTGGTAGGATTATTAGGGAGTAAAACGCGTTTTTTGGGAAGTTCGAAGCCTCGCATTAAGGCTTGTTCAATTGATTTTCAGACACCCTTTATAACTATCCTTCTTTCTAAAGTTGCATGCAACTGCCCCAAGCTGTATACTGAAGTCTCTGAGCAAAATGATCGATCAAGAGAGCGTATATTTACCATCGATTGAGCGCATTCTGTTAGCGGTAGCGGTAGTAGGACATAATTCTCCTAAGCCGAATTCTTCACCTATGAACACTAAGCCCAAAATGAACTTGTTAATTTAAAATGCAGTGCTGTTTTCGGTAATTTTGTTCGTTGGTGCATTCCAACAAAAATGTACCCCGTAGATCCCTCCAGACCAGCATACTTGCAAGCCATAACAAACACACTGAGAACAACACAGCTCCGAATGAGTTACTTGCAGGTTACTGGGCAAATCAAACAACGAAGTTTCATTACTAATTCAATAGCGACAAGTGGGATGAATTTTCGGATTCTCACTGAAAATGTGTTACCAAACATAAAAGCACAGGTATCATTGAAAGAACGCATGGTTTACTTGTACAGAGTATAGATTGGTCTCACATTCTTCAACGAAAATGTATAAAATTCTTAGAAGAGGTCGAGGATGGAATCTCAAGGCTCCTTCTTCGAAGTGTTTTGTAATCTACTTCTGCGCATTAATATTATTAATGCATTAAAATTTTGCTCTCTATTATCTTTTTAGATTTGAACCCCATTACAAAGGGCACCATACATGTAGAATGAATGTTAGGATCTGTGTTTTTAGAAAGATAAATGCCTTCGGGTCAGTGGAATTTTATTTGTATTACCTGATGTCATTTTCATGGCGGAGTTGTGTATTTTTTATCCGTGTAAAATGCCGTATCATCCTTTTTACTGGTCTGTATCATCATTTCTGTGGCCAGCCTTTCTATTCCAAGTCATCATTTTCATTACCCTGTGTTTTCATTGTAATTATCCTTTGATTGCTTTTCCTCTAAGGGGTAAGAGGGATAAATGGAATATGGGGAATATGGGAGATCCTCAGCTAAAGGACACGTAGGTGTTTGGTTTGTTTTCGACGATCTTTTTCGGTTCGCTGCTGCCCTATTTTCCAGCACCTTCTGCTTTTCTCAACTTTCATCTTGTTTCATTTAATTTATATTTAACTTACTGTTTTTATGCCCCTTGTGCATTGATTCTGTGTTCCCAAAGCCCATACTAATTGGTGTCTTCCTCAGTGCTCTCTTCGAAACGCCTTTGTTGCGGTTAGGGATGCTTGAACTAACACATAATCTAATCCTCTGATTATTGTTCACTTAGCCTTTGTCAATACTTTTTCACCTGCTACATTATCTTCAGCCTGCGTAATCGTCGCTATTAACCATTATCATTCATATTTCTTGTGCTAGCCGGGTCCATTTACCTAAGAAGACATCTTCTGTGCGCCGTAATTTTGCGCCATACGAATAGTTTTTCCTCCGTTAGTCGTGCTTGCTCCAGGGCTCTTTTTCTGAGGCTGCCTCTGCTGCTGACGAATGTCTCTCGCTGGCAGTGTTTCATTGGTGTCTCGCGTGCAGGCTGCAGGTCTTCAGTGCCTGTGAGAGGAGCCAAGCTTGAGCCGCAGATTTCTTCAAATCATTTCGCGAGTACGCTCCTGCTCTGTCACTATGTTATCCTTGATTTTAGCAGTTACCATATTCCCTTATTCACTTCATTATTCTCTTAAACTTTTTTCAATTAGGTATTTGTCCGCGGGCCATTTGCTCTGCGGGTGGAAGTGTTCGACTTGTTGATCATTAGGCTTTAGCTAATTACTTCTAAATCAGAATAAGGACACAAATGGAACAGAAATTCTTTCTAGAGAGTTAAATTAGTTACAACGGAGTTCCTGATCGTTGTGTCTTTCTTTGTTTTCAGAATGACGTAGAGTTAATACCACCGTCGGTGCTCGGATAACATGTTCTTTTTAATGATTTTTTTCCTTCTCCTATTACACAAGGAATCAAAAACGAAAGGACTGTTTGGACTCAAAACTCACAGGGAACCTACACGTGGTGAGTACTTATAATTATCATAGAACAATGTTACTTGGAGACGGAAGAAGAACAAATATCACTTTGGATATTTTTCATCTGGATAATAACTTATTCAAATTATTTAGCATGGAGCAATAGTGCAAAGGTCATTTGTATGACATATCGTTTGTAATACATACATCGATCTCCATGATTGATTGGAGTAAATGTTGTTTAGTGCCCGATCACAGTAAAAACATGGGCTGTAATTTTGCATGAAAAAATGAACACAATATTCTCCACATATCATCCGAAGCAAATTCTACAGAAGGAAATAATGGTTTAGTATATTTTTCTAGGCACGTGTTATGCATAGTTTATCTATAGTAATAATGTTGATCACTATGCGACAAATACACTCCACGATGATAAGTTTGACTCAATGAGTTTGAACCTATATGCTCCTAAATATATTCAAATTCTAAAATCCATCGCATTGACTTTGAGACTTCCTGGAAATAATTGCATCCACTAGACCAAGGAGGTTGAACCTCCCTGCAGTAGACAGTTATCAAATCTTTCTCTACCATCGTTGAACACGTACACTGGCACGAGAGAGGTTCAACTTGCTGGAACATTACACCTGTTTAGGAACTGAAATTTTTTTTGAATAATTGTAATGCGGAACATGGATGGACATTTTGTTTCATAATTTTCCCTGCTTCTAACCGAAGGCTTCAAGAAATTTCTGCCCCAAAGATATCACTACCATTCACAAATAAACAGACATTTATTGGGCCTCAGTGAGGTCTCACGAATTGAACAACCATTTCATTGATCATTCAGTAGGTCATTTAGAAAGCAGCCTTGAAAAATCTCTCTTTCACATTCGTCCGCAAAATAAATGTATGGATGCATCATCAGAAAAAATTCAGAGACTGATCTGCTCGTGTATCTTTTCTACGTACAAAACACAGTCTTATTTCCTCGCGTTGGTACCTTCCGTGCCTTCTTGTCATCTTTGAACCTCAGGTTCATTGAACGTCAGCTACATGCCGCGCAACTCATGTGACGGAATTTCGTCTTCGTCTTACTAGGCTTTTTAATAAAGCATTAATTGATCGTGATGAAGTCTTTTAATGAACCATTGAGAGACCTGTGTCCCATATTAGTCGCTTCCAACTACTTCATGATCCATGATCTTTGATTACTTTTTATTTGACCTCGAGATATTGGAGATTTGACTCTGAGTCTCAAGATTCGGTTATTCTATCCGTTGCTGCAGAAAACTGGGAAACAGTTTTTCTTCATGAAAAATACTATTGCTCTTCGTTGTTCATGATTCTCTTGGAGGTGTTTTGAAAACTGTCAACCGAGCAATAAGAAATATTTTTCAATCTTAAAGTTAGTTTTTGTGCGAAGCTATTGATATTTCCGTCAACACTCTTGTCTAAAATATCTTCTCTCAACGGCAATCATTTCAGAAAAATGTTAAATTGTAAACGCTAACCCTTATGATGGCAGAATTTTGTAATTTAGACTTGGTGAAGTAAACGTTGTTGATACTTGAAACTAAAATCATGTGCTGCAATGGCTCGTGTGTTATTCAGGCGTAAATATCCGGGTAATAAATTAAAATGAAGAAGCACTTGATACCATTTAACTTCTACTGTATGACGAAAAAAAAGACAACCTCAGTTATGAATCGTATTCGCGAACGGGGGCATTCATATCATAGATGATATTAATTCCTGCCGGCGTAGCGGCTAGTAAGTGGAATTATAAACAAGTCGTACGTTATCGCAGCCGTGGAAATTCATGCTCGTTCTCCAATGCTCATGCCAGTCACGCGTGGTCGTTAGTCTCATATTTTATGAGATGCTCTCCATCTGCACGCAGAGGCTGCACCAACGAACTGCATCAGCAACATCTGCCATTTGCTCAAAGGCCACGTTTTGCGTGCTCCAGGGAAATCTTGGCGCGCTGCTGCCTCCCCTGCCCGCCGCTCTTGCCCGGCCCTGGATTTGCTGACAGCTGGAGAAGGGCGGCCAGTCCGTCACCGTCACTTGCTTGGAGGAAATTCATATTCCCTTTATTATGAGGCTGGATCATAGATTCACAGGAGCCGAGGGAAAGTAGAATTTACAGTACAATCAAAGAGAATGTTGGATTTGATTTTTAAGCTGTTTGCGTGTTTAAATTGATGCATTTCTGAATATATTTTTGGCCTTTTATTTCATCTTCCTCGCCAATAGCATCCTACGCAACATTACCTAATTCTATAGCTTTTTGTATCCGACACTAGACTGTAACAGTGATACACATTGCCAATTGGTAGGGGTGTTTTTTTTTAACTTTATTGGAAGCTAAGTTACTCTACACTACACCTTCACAAATTGCAAGCATTTACTAACACGTTGGTCGTCATATGAGCCGAAAATTTACACGACAGGAAGTTTTACAATGCTGCTGACTGACCAGTAGTCACAAACCTCATTTTTCAAATCAAGGCTAAATAAAGGCATAGCTAAAAAAATATTTGCTGAATTCAAAAAAGCTCACTATTATTAACCTCAAATTTAACTTGAATAGTAACTTCAGTTTAATTAAATCACCGAAGTTAAGGTGTTAATCAATGCTTTACAAGTATTTTAATGAGGTTCACTTCAGAAAATTACAATCAAACCGGTACCTAAGCCCACACAACGACACAGTTGTTGTCTCCTTGTTAGAATATCAGAGCGAACTGCACAAGTTTAAAAGCTTATTTGTTGAGAATTTGTCCTACCATCAGCCCCATGAATTTTAAACCCTTTCATAACGATAAATTTCCTACAGGTGAAAAAATATTCTAGGCATAAATTCTGCAGCACCCTGATAAGTATTTGTAACTGCCCTGCTGTGTGTCATTCTTGGTGACTTAAATGCTAATACATTTTCAAATGAAAAAACTTACGCCATCTAAAAAGGTTTCATGAGCGAGAAAATACGTCAGAAGAAAAAGTTCTCGAATTTTACAGCATGAGTTAAGTTTTAAACTTGTTAGGTGTAACAATTGTTATAGAAATTGAGAACTCTATGCACGGTGCACTGAAAATAAAATGTGATGTGCCGAGCTGCATATTTATCAATGGACAAAATAATGGAAACCCCTAACATTTTGAAATCATAAGCTTTGAACATGTTTTGAATAATCAAAACTTGACATATTTTAATGCTTCATTGTTTATTATTGTAGCAATTTGATACTTGATTTAAACTAACTTTTTTACAGGTATATGGGAATAAAATTTGATTATGACTATAAAAATGACATCCCTCTCTGACTTTCAGAGAAACCAAATTGTGGGTGATAGTGTGACATAAACTGCCCGAATGCTTGAAGTTTCAAGAGGTACTGTCTCAAAAGTAATGACTGTCTTTGAAAGAAAAGAAAAAACGTTCTCAGCAAAGCGCCGGTCTGGCCGAAACTCGAAGTTGTCGGAGAGGGACCGTCGGACTCTAAATCGAATTGTTTGTTAGTGAGGGTCGCAAGACCACGGTTCCTAAATCACTAATGACCCCAATGATCACCTACAAAACACAGTTTTCAAAAAACTGTTCATCGGGCGCTGCACAAATCTGGATTTTACGCAAGAGCTGTAATAGGAAAAACACTGCCTCCTAAAGGCCCTGATACACTGGACAAAAATCGCAGTGATAACCGCCAGCATGCCTCTCAATGTGCCTCCCATCCCTGCACACCAGCCAGTTGGCTGAGTGGCCACCGAGCTTTGCTGTGATCCGACCATGTCGGAAACAGACGGGAGTCAGTCGTCAGTCTCGTCACTGCGATGAGCAGTACAGTTTTGATTGTTGACGGGAAAGGTGCGCAGCTATGTCTTGCTCCGCAGTTGAGTGGACAAAACTCAAACGCTAAATTTTATTGACGCATTTCAAAAAATACGGCTGCTTGTAGAATGGGAAGAGCAGCTCTTACAGAAAGCTGAAACACAGCGCAATGGGCGCTTAATTTCTATCCTGCGCTTTATACGGCTGGTCGCAATCGCGCACCTACCCGTGCGACATGCACAAACAGACTGACGCCTTGCACTGCATTCCGCCGCTTTCCGCGGTGATTCCTCTGGCGTGCTGAGTGTATCCAGGGCTGCCAGTCAACTTTTTCCAAAATCCCCAGACTGACCCCCGAAATTACCCCAGATCGTACAAAATTCCCCAGGTATTACTAAAAGTTATAAAATATGAAATTTATGCTTGTCTTCACTACATTTTTAGGTTTATTCTTCATTTTCGTCATTAATGTCAGCTTGAAAGCCAAGAGACTTTGATTCTTTCAATCGTTTCAATCGGTGTTGGTATTTTTGATAGGCGGCTCCACTTAATTCTTGGTCAGTTTCTAAACTTTTTACTGGATCCCACGTCACACACTTTGCATTATTTCTTGCTAATCATTACTTGGCAAGGAAGCGGTATTTGGCCGTTTCTGATTTCATGGAATTCGTAATTTTATTTTTTATACAGTCAAGTTGCGGAAATATTCTTTCAACAGAGGCAGACGAAAGCGTAAGCAAGTGAGACAAGTCATAAAATATGAGAGGATAACAAATTTAAGGTCGTCCAAGCCATCTTTCAATTCACCTAATTTTTTCCAATACCGGGGAATTGTGCATTCCTTACCGATAGGTCAGCTGCAATTAGGTGAAAACTTCTCCACTCGTCGTCTATCTTATTTAGCTGAGCTTCATCAACAAGCGAGGGGATGTGCCACTTGGGCATCATCGTTAGGCGCTTTTTGTTTGAAAAATTGAGCGCTGTCAACTTTCGATTTGGTAAGTTCATAAGTTTTCTTATGCTTTTCGGGTACCTTGTGTTTCTGTAAGGTAGACTTGTTCGCACTTTCGAACATGATGTTGCAACATTTGCAACCGACACGGTTTCCGTCTTTATCTTTCTGTAGCCAGTCTTTGAATTCGGAAAATGTTTGACTGTACTACTTTTTTAGGTGGTTCCATGGTGTCTAACTACCAGCTGATAATGCGAGAAGGACAAAGCAACACCGCTACCGGTAGCGCTAGTACCACAGTTAGCACCTCAGCAGCAATAAATGAGTGACTGAGCCAGGCGCTTCATGAGGCTCTTCAATTGCGCCACTACGCGCTTCATTTGGATCCCGTACAAACGTGTATTATTCTACCATGATGCAGGGTGCGTGCACACTACAAGCGGAGCGGCGCGGAGCGGAGCGGCACGGAGCGGCGCGTGTACTCACATGTAAGCTGAGCAGAGCAACGTCCCGTTACGTCCGCAGGAATCAGTCGCTATGGAGGATTTCGCGAGTACGGTCCTATAGCTCTCTTCTAAGTTTTCGTTGCAGTTGCAACCCATCGGAGATANAACAGTTGTGGGCGTCAAGCGCTGCAGCAAGCGCGCGTCAAGCGCTTGCCCAACCCTGTCGATGCCCCGGTGTAAACGGGCCTTTAGACGTGAAATAATTGAAATCTGCCCATTTTACTTTTAACATCAATCCCTCATATCACTAGCTCCTATGTTCGTGTGCTCATATTTCAATATAAGTGCGCACTTACGAGAGTGTTTTCAACAGCGCGTCAATAGGATTGTGTTTTCTTGGTTACTCATAGGAGGACGTATACGCATTGTCAAAATCAGATTAACGCAACGAAGGGAACGCATTTTTTTCTTCCTTTTCTCTCAATCATTTTGTGTTTCGACGATTGACGTGGGTATTACGAAACCCATATGTATCAACTAAGGATCTTAATGTAAAGATATTTTAAAAACCAATGCTGAGCATTTCATGTATCTACTTAATTGGAAATAAACTGTTTTTCTTTCTTTCTTTATCTATTATTCTAGAAAAAGATTTTGTTACACACTAAAATAATTTTGTCATGCATAATAATGTTACCAGTACGCAGCCAATAGGTCTACAATTGTTTTTCAGCTTTCAGATAATTTCAATAATCATTACTAAACAGCCTTCAAAGATCAAAACTTAGCAGGCAATAGGTATTCAAACTTGCCAGATATAAAGAGAGCATCTAAGAAATCCTGTAACTTCATTTTACTGGCTGGAAGTGAAAATGGAAAAAAGACAACAGTTCATTTCCAATAAAGATGATACTAATCACAAAATTAGCTTCTAAAATTTGCAGGTCAAAAATTTGCAGAGCGCCAAAAGAAATCTATGGAAAACTCAGTATCTACCTAATACACCAAAAGAAAAGATGAAAACAAGTATTGATTGAATCTAAATGAACTTGTGTTTTCTCGCAAGAACAAGTAGTAGTAACATAGGTTTGCTAGCGCTACAATTACTCAAACTATATCGCACCGAAAGTCATATAATTTAATAAGCATTAGACTTTTCCAATTTACCACATGAGACGAGTATCAAAATTATTTGAACAGATTAGATTATAATTACAAATCAAGATTATCATTGTCTATCCATTAATTTTTTTACCTACTTCAGTGCATTCACACGCACTGGGCAGTCAAACCCCGTAGGGGGTTTCAGCCGCCCACCCATTTATGGCCGCACGCCTAACCCACGCTGAACCCCCGAGGTACCAACGTGGCGCACCCGGACATATTGCAGTTTCCTCATCTATAATCTTCCAAGACGATATCACGCCTGGCTATAGTGCGTTACTGCGCGGCTTCCGTTTAAATCTAAGAATTTAGCTTGCACTTCTTCAGGTACAGCTGCAGCGCTGCTGCGTTAAAGCCTCAGCGCTCATCTGTCCTGAGTATTTCAATTAACACATCCTCCGCACAGCCAAGAATATTTGGGAAATTAAATTAAATAACACAAATATTGCAGGACTCACCAAGACCTGTACGACTAGAAAAGGATTTAAACTTACAAATCTTCTGATATTTCTCAGTGTACAGAGGCACTATAATTTGTTCACAAGAGATGAGTCATAGAGATAACTAATAAGTCGCTCATGATTAAAACGCCCACGAGTCGGTTCTCCCAACATTTAAAATAAGACAAAATCAGAGTCAGCGTCCTGTAAACCAGGGTAATAACGGGATCGAACATCGGAAAAATGAAGACACTCAACCAATACATGCTGCACCGACAGCGGTCCCAAGCAGCGATCGCAAAGAGGGGCTGGGCGACGCTCCATTAAGGCCCTGATACACTAGGCAAAAACCGCGGTGATAACCGTCAGCATGCCTCGCGAAGTGCCTCCCACCCCTGCACACCAGCCAGTTGGCAGAGTGGCCACCATGGTAGACTAAAGGAGGTAAAGTCACTTCTACGGGGACAGCCGCGCACATTCGTCAATTCGACT
>JACJUY010014013.1:1135-12887 GCA_014220935.1 Platorchestia sp. MABIK | reverse complement strand
CAACGCGTACCAACACGCAGTCAACGCGTACCAACACGCAGTCAACGCGTACCAACACGCAGTCAACGCGTACCAACACGCAGTCAAAGCGTACCAACACGCAGTCAAAGCGTACCAACACGCAGTCAACGTGTACCAACACGCAGTCAACGCGTTAATACACCGTCAACGATTTAAAATAATTAATTAATGCTTATGGCAAAAGCCGACATTTTCAATTGTCCCCGCATCATCGATTGTAATTTTCTGTAGTGGCGGCGCACGCGTCATTAACTTGATAAAAGACGCAAGAAATTCGAGCCTCCTGCGTGCGTTAAGGAGACGACTTTTACTCAGCAAAACACCCTGGGGAAAAATTCCCTTTTTGGCGAACTCAAGTTTTTGGGGGCAGCGGGAGAAGCTTGGCGACCTGCGCCGCGGCGGCGGCGGACATTAGGCAAATTGGAAAATGCAACCCGGACCGCTTTTTGGAGTCGACATCGCGTAAAAGTGACCCGGAGACGACGCACACATCTCCCTCCCTTCCTTCCCTTCCCTGACTTGGAACTTGAAGCCTCGAGAGCGAGCGCCATAAAAGATTGAGGCGAGGAGCCCTTACCTCAAAATAGTGTCCGAAATAGTGACCCAATAGGGCCTGTACGGCACGAAACAGACAAAATAGCGGCCCAACAGAACACGTACCGCGTGGAACAGAGCGCGCTACGACATCATGCGGGATCCTGAAAAGTCTTGAAACGCTGTTTTCGGTAGGGGCACTAGTGCCCAAATGATCGAAGTTGGGCAGGCGAACTTGCTCATAAAGGCTTAGAGATTGTAGATGCCTGCCTGAAATTGATGCTGGGGCGCTTCCGCAGCGTCTGGCCAGATTGATGGCTGCAGCGAACGCGGCCTTCAGCAGACTTGTTTTGCCTTCTTCCGATCGCGCTGGTGCTGCCTTCACTGGGCCGTGTTGCCTGTACTGGGCCGTGTTGCCTTTACTGGGCCTTGTTGCCTTTACTGAGCCGTGTTGCCTTTACTGGGCCTTGTTGCCTTTACTGAGCCGTGTTGCCTTTACTGGGCCGTGTTGCCTTTACTGGGCCGTGTTGCCTTTACTGGGCCGTGTTGCCTTTACTGGGCCGTGCTGCCTTTGCTGGGCCATGTTGCCTTTACTGGGCGAGGTTGCTTTTACTGGTCGATGTTGCCTAGTGTTGCCTTCACTGGGCCATGTTTCCTCTACCGAGTCCTGTGGCTTTACTGGGCGAGGATGCTTTTACTGGGCGAGGTTGCTTTTAATGACCAAGCTGTTTTACAGCTCCCAGGAGGAATATGTGAGGTCGTGAGATAAAGATTAGGTTGGCCTTTTAGTTAGTCTAGTAGGTTTTTTGTTTTGTTGCGGACCATCTTTTTTCGGTTCCCTTCCGTCCTGTGTTTCAGCATTTTCTTCAACTCTTATCTTATTTCATGAACTTCTTTGTCAACTTACTGTTTCTCTACACCGTGTGCATAGATTCTGCGTTCCTTCAAGTTTGTATTAAGGGGTGCATTCCTCCTTCCTCTCTTTGGAACGCTTTTATTGCGGTTAAGGAGGCGTAAACTAACGTCTAATCTAATTTTGAGCGTTTCATATTATCGTTATTATAATAGTGATTATGGTAATAATAATAATAATGATTATGGTTATAATAATAATGATAATGGTTATAATAATGACGATAAAAATGATAATGATGATGCTGATGATGATGATGATGATGAAAATGATGCTGATGATAATAATAACGATGAAAATGAATAGTGATGTGAAAAAGGAGCGAGAGAAGAGTGTACGTGGAGCGTGACTATATTAGATTTAAATTACAATGACGCGCTCGTGAACTGCGAACAATGACTGCCGAATTAAAGCATTTTATCTCGAAGTTCAGGTTTCAGCGTTTTGTATTAATCGAATAATTAATGCACTTGCTGAAATCTGTTCACTTAGACATTTTAAAAAATTGTTTATGCAAGTGTGTCGATTTTGTTGTGAGTGTTTGATAAGTTATCGCTGCAACGCCTAGAATATATACATATATCTATATAAATATTTATTTTGCATTATTTATATATAACTCCAATTCTCTATTAAATAGGCACTCACACACCATAAAATCTGTGGTGTATGTGCGATCTCAGAAAATTATTATTTTATCATTTGATTATTATTATTATTTGTCGAGTTTTTAGCCTATCCATTCCCGTGACGTATATCATTTTGAGTAAGTTGCTCAAGACATTGTTTATTAACTTCTAAGAAAACCACTCGACTGACTCCATTATAAACACAAAACTTTTCTAGTAATTTGATCGCGACATTAACCTTGACTGCAGACGAGTGTCTTCAGTCAGACTTGTTTCGCCAAGCTTAGGAGAATAATTGCCTTCTATTCCTCTCAGTAGGCCTATGACCGGCAATGGGCTTAGGTTAGTTGAAGTTGCCTGCGCTATGGGGACTTGCACCCCCAGGGGAGATACTGTTAGGTCCCCTCAGCTATAGATAGGCCTTCGGGACTTGTGTCTTTAGTGCCCACTTTGTTGTTTCCGTCTTCATTCATTCTTCGATATCTCTACTTTGTCTTTTCACCTTCTCTCTTCCTAACGTGCTGCTTCTTTGCGCTGGGGATCCTGCGCGTGAATGCTCCTTGTGCATAAACTCCCGTGTCCTTAATTCACTACATATCGTGTCTTTTTCTTTGCTCTCTTTGCAAATTATTTTTTTGGGGGGCTAGACGGGCAACTCAAATCTGAAATAATCGGAAGACCTCCAAGTTGTCCTTTTCTGAGAAAATGGACAGCACCGCATAAACTCGCCCATTAATTACAGAGTAATTTTAGCGGAGAACTTACAATATGAGGTTCATATAGCAGATCATTTACGAGCCCATAACAGCAACAAACTAAGCCCTCAGGGGGATACAACTATTGTATCTATGAGAATTAGCGCTCCCAGGAGTAAAATGAGGAAGCCCGAGCTGAGAGTTAGGTAGGCCTTCTTTTTGTTGAAATGAAATATTTTTGTTATGGTTTAAGGACCATCTTTTTTTCGGTTCACTGCTGTCCTGTTTTACTGCACCTGCTACTTTCTTCTTCAACTTTGATCTTGTTTCATAACCTTCTTTCTCAACTTACTGTTTCCATGCTCTTTCTGCATAGATTTTGCGTTTCCTTGATTCCATACTAAATGGTGCCTTCCTCGTTCCTCTCTTTGTATCGCCTTCGGGGCGGATAAGGAGACTTAACTAACTAATAATCTATAATCTAATCTGCAACAAACTAGCACGAGCAGCACATTTGCGAACCCATTACAGCAACGAACTAAATTCAGAACAGCATTCACATCTAAACAGATACCACTCACACGCCTCGGCCGGACAACAGAGCCAGGAAGTTCCGCGGTACCGGACGGGCGTCGCCGACATGCGGAAGGCAGCGAAGTCGTAGCAGTGTATGTAGATCTATCAGAAAATTAAGGCCGGCTGTTCCAGCCACTTACAGGCTGCGTAAAGCGCCGTGTGTGCCATGGAGGGGGCAAAATTGCTCTGTGGTCATTTGTGGTTCCGTAGTAGTGGTAGATTGTTATAGGCTCTGTGGGAAGGAAGGAGGAACTTATATGAGGAAGGAAGGAGGAACTTATATGAGGAAGGAAGCGGGGAACTAATTTGAGGAAGGAAGCGGGTAACTAATATGAGGAAGGAAGTGGGGAAATAATATGAGGAACAAAGCGGGCAACAAATATGCGGAAGGAAGCGGGGAACCAATACGAGGAAGAAACGAATTGATCAGTGGTCATTTGTGGTTCTGTAGTAGTGGTAGATTGTCATGGGCTCCATAGGGAGGAAGGAGAGGAAATGACCATGCGAGCATTTGTAGTAGCAGAGGAGTAATTGGTAGGCACGGTTATGAAATTGTCGTTTTCTGGAAAATCCCCAAATTCTGTTTTTTTTTCAAGCAAAATTTCCTGGGAAACCCCAAAGTCCTGGGTTTTTAAAGCAAAATTTGTCAGGAATGACTGGTTAGCTTCTGATACCCTGGCAGGGAAGGTTAAAGTGGACATTTAGGCAAAATTTTTAGCGGAAAAAACCTAAACTTGGAAACCATGGCAGTATAAAAAGAAAATTTGACATCCCTGCGCAAAATTAACCGTGGGGGTGCGGGAAAGACTCGTAGCAGCACGAGGAGGCAGCGAGGGGGGGAGTATGGGGAAGAGGCCCAATGTCCCCTCGTTTGTGGCTCCTCATAGTCATTCCCCAAGCTATGGGGAGGCGCCATTCACTGCACTGGCGGGCCGGTAAACTGGGGGGGATTGTTGAAGTTTTTGTTCGTATTCCTGTAGTTAGTTGTTGATTTGGTCGTCTTCTGTCTTGAGCTCTGCCTCGACTTGAGCTCTGCCTCGACTTGAGCTCTGCCTCGACTTGAGCTCTGCCTCGACTTGAGCTCTGCCTCGACTTGAGCTCCTTTTTGTGTTCCTGTGTGTGTTCCTGTGTGTGTTCCTGTGTGTGTTCCTGTGTGTGTTCCTGTGTGTGTTCCTGTGTGTGTTCCTGTGTGTGTTCCTGTGTGTGTTCCTGTGTGTGTTCCTGTGTGTGTTCCTGTGTGTGTCCATGTGTGTGTGTAGGTGTCCTTTTGTGTGTGTGTGTGTGTGTGTGTGTAGGGGGAGTTCTTGTATGGGTACCCTGGGAGATCAGGTTTGTGTGGGGATCTCCACTAGACACCAAGAGCATCCTGCAGAGTGCTATGAGCTCGCACCAAATCTCAACACTCACCAGACAAACACTGACCACCAGAACAGGCTCAAGCGACATCCTCCTCTCCACACATCGCCGGTGAGAATGACCCTTTAAACGGATGACCCCCTTGCAATTTCTTCATGGGACCCAGGTAGTTCTAATTACTTTTAAATTGGGGTAAAAAACACTTCTACTGGACCCTCGAGAACACAGTCACTGGACCCTCGAGAACACAGTCACTGGACCCTTTAGAACACAGTCACTGGACCCTGGAGAACACAGGCAGTTGACCCCCCATGTTCACTGCACCCTCAAATACATGGTCAATTCTCGAGACCAATAGGCCCCAATACAGAATCACTGACGCTTTTGACCCCCAAAGAGAGGGGGGGGGGGGGTCGCAGATGAAAGCTCGAGCCGAGGAGGAGCTCGTGATGTGCCGGCATGCAAAGTGGCCCTCGTCCTCGAGGGGGAACTTCAGACTTGAGGCTACACTCCGTCCCTCTAATTCTTCCCTCCACCTCAGTGCGAAGTTTGGCATCTGGAACAAAGCTTGGAGGAATGGCTAACTTGTATCTTCTGCCAAGCTGAAGCCTAACTTGCCTTTTTTTCCAGGTTTTTGAGACCCAAGTTAGCCGTCTTCTTCCATTTCTTCTCTGGTCGTCTTACTCGAAGTTTCGGGGTTTCTGTAAGAAATTCAAATCACGCGGGAAGTTACTGAAGCAATAAATGTTGGAAGAATCTCTCGAGGATTGAACGTGCTTTTTGCAAATCAGATACACTGAGCAGCTATGTTCCCACTCCTTCTTCAGTTGCTTGTGTGATAGTTTCAAGTTTTAGCATTGCTCTCATATCTTACTAGTGCGGTATTTTCAAGTTGTGTGCATTGGCTCCTCATTTTCAAATTGTGTGTCAAGTTTTGCATGATTTTGCACCAATTTTGTATCAAGCCGAGGATGATTTTGTATCAATTTTGTATCAATTTTGTATCAAGCCGAGGATGATTTTGTACCAATTTTGTATCAAGCCGAGGATGATTTTGTACCAATTTTGTATCAAGCCGAGGATGATTTTGTACCAATTTTGTATCAAGCCGAGGATGATTTTGTACCAATTTTGTATCAAGCTGAGGGTGATTCTGTGCGGATAGTCAACAGTGTCTCAGCACTTGCGTCTCAGTTAAGTCGTTCAAATTCAGACCACTCCAAAGTTAGATCACCAGGAAGAAAATGGTGACTTCTTCTACCTTTCATCCTTTCAAATGGAAATGGTTACTGAAATCCAAAAAATATTTATCATTAGGCGAGAACATTTTCAGAAAATCCCTACGAGAATGTTTCAGAAAACGTATTTTTGTTGAACGTTCAATGTTTTAATGACTAGTACGGGAACGGATTTCCAGAGCACACTCTGGCGAATAGAAAATAACTGATAAGTTCGTTGAAACAAGTCCCCTTCGTTTTCAGCGTGGTGACGTTACTTGCGTTCTGGAGTAGTGAGTTCATCGACGCTATTTGTACCACGCTGCTGTAACGCTATATTTTTATGTTACTACTATGACGTGATAAGGAACACTGTATTTTTATATCACTGCGTTCACGCAATAAACGGTATAGTTCTATGTTTTATATCACCGCTATAATGTTATCAATAACACTATATTTTTTATACCACCACGTAAACGCTATATATAATGCTACATATTCAAATCTCTGCTATAACGCTATATGTAATGCTGTGTTTTTATATCACTGCTATAACGCTATAAATAACATCATATTTTTATATCACTCCGTTAACGCTATGTATAACGCTATATTTTTCAATCACTGCTACAACGCTATATTTAATGCCATATTTTTACATCGCTGCTATATCGCTACATTTTTGTTTCACTGCCATAACGCTATACATAAATAACGCTATATTTTTGTATCACTGCTATAACGCTATACAAATATAGCGCTATATTTTTGAGGGACTTAACATACAAATTCCCATAATTTAGCATTTTAGCGGCGTTACGAAAATCCTTTCGGTCAGTTCACTGTTCCTGAACGCGAGTGACGTCACGAGTGTATTGCGATGTTTGTGTATGGCTTGAATGAGCAACGTCCTCTCAGGGGGATACAACTATTGTGTCTATGGGAATTAGCGCTCCCAGGGGGAAAATGTGAGGGCCCGAGATGAGTTAGGTAGGCCTTCTTCTTGTTAAAATGAAATGTTTTTTCATTTTATTGAGAACAGTCTTTTTTCGGTTCACTTCTGTCCTGTTTTTTCAGCACTTACTACTTTCTTCTTCAACGTTGATGCTGTTTCAAAATCTTCTTTCTCTGCTCACCGTTTCTATGCCCCTTCTGCATAGATTCCGCGTTTTCCTAATCCCAGACTAAATGTTGCCTTCCTCCTTCTTCTCTTGGATCGCATTAGTCGCGGATAGGGATGTTTAAACTCACTAGTAATCTAATCTTATAATAATCTTTTTTCTTGCCCACGAAATTAAAGGAAAATCAAAGTAATATTTGCATCTATTGGATTAATTCAGTCCATGTCATGTAATTTTCCAGGTTCATTTTTAATTCAGAAAACTGCTAGCGTGATTTGAGAGGTTTGGGGAGGGCCTGTCGTGAGAAAAAGAACAGGGTTCAGTCTCCACCGGATGTTAACTTTAACAAAAGAGGATGCCTTAATTGCCTTTGTGTATAACTATACATCATTTACTTGATCTTATTGTATATCGTCATTCGTAAAAATTTTGTATTACTCCCTAAACGCTGTAAAATCCAGGGTACACATTGGATGACTCGCTATTGAAGGCTTTCATGTGTATCATGTCCTCCTTGCTGGACTTGCCCTACCTTATTTGGACTAATTTTATTTATACAGAGTTATGTCTTGTAGTTGAACAAACTATGAACGGGTTTTTGAAGTCAAATTTTCTTTTCTAATTTACCTTCCGAGAACTAATTATATGACAACAGGACATCGTTACTTGCTTCGGCTTACTACGCTCACGCGAACAATGAGCTACATTCCTCTGAAAACTTTTCCCCATTTTGGGTTATTTTTTGGGGTGTCCCGGCCCTCAAATTCCGAACGTGGTTTCGGTTTCGTGCGCAGCTCCTGTGCCTAACTCCATTCTTTGATTTTTAATTACCATAATTCTTTGGCTTGTTATTCGGAATGGAAAATGAGATGGTTTCCCGTTCATACAGGCCCCACGATAATTACGAGAGTCCTTAAAGCAAGAGAGGGAGAGGTAGCCAAGACTTAACACTGCCTGACTCAGGTTTGGCCCGGTCGCTCGTCCGGTGCTTTTTTGAAATGTGATACTGGACGCCGCTCGAATTTTGCGCCCCAGAAATTGCTTGTTGAAATTGCTTGTTGAAATCTCAAACTGCCGCTCTCGCACCGAACAAAATTAGCGAACGCCAGCGAAGGAAAACGCCTTCAAGAATACCAGCAGCGCTGTAATTTTAGGTGAGAAATACTGAACGACGTGCGAGAAGTGTGGGTTTTTGGGTACCTCACACTGCTTTTTTCATTTAGGGTAAAAATGTGAACTGAACAAAAAAAATGGGTTTCAGGGTTATTAGACTGCCTTTCGGTTAGCGGAGAATTTGGGAAGGGCTTGGGAGAAAGACAGGCTTCGGTTTCTTGCTCTGCTCGCGCTGAAAAGAAATTAGTGAACTGCATTCAAGAGGTAAAACGGAGTTATTTATCAATGCTTTTAGTTCTTTTTAAAGAAATCTAGCTCTCTGAAAGCTCAGCTGCAAGATCTGACTCTTGGTAACTCTAAGTTTACGAACTGAATTCAATATAAAATTCCTATAAAAAACTTTTAGTTATTAGTGTTTCGATTGACGGAAAAATATCTGGTGAAGTTGTATGTTTGAGGGATGACTCGTTTCCGGGAGTGGGGAGAGTAAGATTTTATGGCGAGATAAGAGCAGGAGAGTAACTAAACGAAACAAAAAAGGAAGAAAGGAGGAAGAAAGGAGGAAGAAAGGAGGAGGAATGGAGGAGGAATGGAGGCGGAATGGATGCGGAATGGATGCGGAATGGATGCGGAATGGAGGCGGAATGGAGGCGGAATGGAGGCGGAATGGAGGCGGAATGGAGGCGGAATGGAGGCGGAATGGAGGCGGAATGGAGGCGGAATGGAGGCGGAATGGAGGCGGAATGGAGGTGGAATGGAGGCGGAATGGAGGCGGAATGGAGGCGGAATGAAGAAAGAAAGAGTAATCCTTGTTAAAGCTTGTATCTTTCACCATAAAAACTCCGTTTCCGATGTAAAAATTGAGATCTTTCTGTGTTTCTCTACTGAGCTCTTACTCTCTTATAGAGGTCGTAATTTTTTTCAGAAGGTTGCGTTTCTTTTCGTTCCCGGAGTTATTCTTAGACAAAGCTCGCAAACCTCAGGGGAACGCTGAGAAGTGATGGTGTAGAACTCGCTTTGAATGTAAAGGAGGACCTAAAAATGTACTCGCTCTTTGACTGCCCAGTGCTTATGTGTTTTGTTACGGTATTGCTTCCATGGACACAAATCCTAGGGCTCTAAGAATTGAGTTTCGGTATTACTTCCGTAGATACAAATCCAAGGGCATGAAGTATTTTGTTTCTGTATTACTTCCATATATACAAATTCAAAGGCTTGAAGTATTTCGTTTTGGTATTGTTTGCCGTAAATACAAATCTGGGAGCTTGACTAAGAAAACAAACGTGAAATTTGAAAAAAAATTCATGTCGCCGAAGAAAACAGTTGTGCCTGCAACGGAAAATAAATTATGTACACGAGTAATTGTCAGTTAATGGATGAACACATTTTTTGGTGGACACCGTGTGCGTACATGTACTGCACGTACAGTACTGTACGTACACTCACTGTACGTACACTCACTGTACGTACACTTACTGTACGTACACTTACTGTACGTACACTTACTGTGCGTACACTTACTGTGCGTACACTTACTGTACGTACACTTACTGTACGTACACTTACTGTACGTACACTTACTGTACGTACACTTACTGTACGTACACTTACTGTACGTACACTTACTGTACGTACACTTACTGTACGTACACTTACTGTACGAACACTTACTGTACGTACACTAACTGTACGTACACTAACTGTACGTACACTTTCTGTACGTACACTTTCTGTACGTACACTTACTGTACGTACACTTAATAGACCTCTAGCTGTCACGGGCAATTCAAATGCTTCAACACTTTGACTGCGACTTGAGCCAAATTTGGTCACTGCAGGAGTTTTCATTGTGCTGCTGACCAACCAGTAGTCACAAACCCAATTTTTATAAATATTTAATCGAAGCAAAGTTTGACAGCAGACGTTGAAGATATATTTTTGATGCATCGGGGCGAAAAAAACACCACAATTTATAGCTCATGGACGAAAATTAACACTTTGACTTCGGTAAGTAACCTGAAGTCTAATGTTTTCAACAATGCTAACCATAATTAACTTGAATATTATCAGGTATTTGGCATTTTCAACGTTGCTACTACAATCAGCTTCAAACATTACCTGGATGGTGTTTTCATTTAGTTTTCATTACCTTTTCAGAGAGATACAACTATTTGTACGTATGGGAATTAGCACTCCGAGGGGGCAAATGTGAGGGCCCGCGCTGAGAGTTAGGTAGGCCTTCTTTTTGTTAAAATGAAATGGTATTGTTATGTTAAGAACCACCTTTTTTCGGTTCACTGCTGTCCTGTTTTTCAGCACCTTCTACTTCCTTCTTCGACTTTGATCATTTTTATAATTTTCTTTCTCAACTTACGGTTTCTATGTCCTTTTTGCATAGATTCCGCGTTCCCTTAACTCCGTACTAAATGGTGCTTTCCTCCTTCCTATCTTTGGATCGCTTTTGTTGCGGATAGGGAGGCTTAAACTAACTAATAATCAACTCTAATCATTAGTTTGATTACGTAATTTAAAAAATAAAGTATGTAACTATTGGTTGGTCAGCAGCATAATGAAATCTCCCTCAGTGACCAAACATGCCCGGTCTAACTTTTTCGGCGCCTGAATGCATGTTTTTCGCCGCCCTAGTAATTAAATCTATTAGACTGCGAAAAACATGCATGCTCCGGCGAAAAATTTAGTCTGGGTGGCTCACTTTAAGTGCTCATATGTCACGGAAAATTAATGAATTCAGAAAATCCTAAAAATCTTCTGGGTTTGAGATTTGGAGGCATTAGCAAGTCAATCTAGTAAGCTGGGAATTTATTCCTTGCATCAAACATTTAATAGCTTTGCTTTTGTTGCTAATGCACCACATCCCTTCACCATAACCGTGAATTTCCCCACCCCAATAACAGGGCATTCACTCACATTTCCTCAATAACTGGGATTTCAAACCCCTTTCTTACAACTCGTATATTTGAGCCTCTTAATTCAATTACCAACCAGTAAAGCCATTGAATAACCTCGCATTCAACTCCTTCCTCGAATGTACCAGAAATCAACCCCGTCTCCCAATAACCGGACATTCAACCCCGCAAGAACCGGACATTAAACCCCACAATAACCGGACATTCAACCCTCAATAACCGTACATTCAACCCCCCAATAACCGCACAATCAACCTCCCAATAACCGTACATTCAACCCCCCNCAACCCCCCAATAACCGTACATTCAACCCCCCAATAACCGTACATTCAACCCCCCAATAACCGTACATTCAACCCCCCAAAAAGCGCACATTCAACCCCCAATAAACGTACCTCAGCCCTCTGGACGGCCCATATTTTACGAAGCTTCAACGGCGTTTTTGTTTCGGTGAAGAAAGAAACGCAAGAGGAAATTGGAGCGCTTTATTTTATTTGCTTCCGCTCCACTCGACTGAGTGGCAGGCATGGCTGAGTGGCAGGCATGGCTGAGTGGCAGGCATGGCTGAGTGGCAGGCATGGCTGAGTGGCAGGCATGGCTGAGTGGCAGGCAGGGCTGAGTGGCAGGCAGGGCTGAGTGGCAGGCAG
>JACJUY010014009.1:14612-26884 GCA_014220935.1 Platorchestia sp. MABIK | reverse complement strand
TAAATGATTAGCTTTTGAATTAGTCGGCTTTCCATACTACATCTGGTCACTATCAAAGGTGACCTTTTATGTCATGAAAAGTGATCACAAAAAGTTGTTCACAATAAGCGGCCATGCAGAGTTGGCTACCAAAGGTGACCATACAAAGTATACATTCGATTTGTCTTAGTTAATTAAATGTCAAGAAACCTGATCAAGTCGATTTTCTGAGTTATTTTGTTTAGGGTGAATGGAAGCTAAGTTACGATGCCCTCAAATCTCAAATGAAATTTGACTAAAATTAAAAGAATTAAAATCCAGTTAAAATTTACACAGCATATTTGTATGAAGAATATTCACATTGAGATTTATATATTGAAAAACTAAAGTTAATTATAAAATCAGTTTATGTTAAAATTTAAAATAACATAAATTTTATGTACACCACTCTACGTAATTAAGGAATGTCATTCTAATAAATGCAACATAGGCGACGAATGGCAGTTCTTCATTCATTTGTGTTAAAATTTTTGAGTTTCTCAAGTGTATTGTATGTTATTGTATGTTAAAGTTCTGTCACTCTTTATAGAAGCTTGATTTTACTTCTATTAAATTTTTGATGCAGAAAAGATCTGTATGCAAAAATAGGGAGCAGAATTTAAAGTTCTACTCTAAACTTGAGATCTGCCAAAAATATGTGTTCTTTCAAAAAAGTTGAAAATTTTGAATATATACCTTTTTTCAATTCAACATTCAAAATTCATTTCCCGCTTGTTATATAATGTCTACTTATTTGTTTAAGGAGACCAGAATCAACTTTAAACTGTACATTGAAAGTGATTGCGCTTCTGTTTCTTGAAAAAACGCAAAATATTGCGCATTCATATTTTGAAATTTTTCCTGATGTAAATAACCAAAACTTTTGCCCAACGAAAATGTGTTTAAAATTTGATTTAACATATGTGAACCATGTTTTGTTTACCTAGGTACCATAGTATGATGTAAAAAGGCGAATGATTGACAAAATGAGATGCAGAAGTACAGTAAATGCCAGGTGTTTTACTAGTGAGATAAAAGAAAACAAATGAGAAGGAAGACTGTAAACAAGAAACAATGTTTGAATGACACAGTTTCTGAGGATGAATGACAGAGTCCATAAAATGAGTACATGGACCAACAAAATTAATGATGGTAAAGATGTACAAAAGAATTTGGATCGCATAAGTGGATGCTTAGCATGTTTCAAGAGTCTACATTAACCGGGTATGTTGGAAAGAATGTGCCTTGAAATTTAAAAACGAAGATAATGCTAACCAAATTACTATAATTCAAGGACAGAGTGTTCAATCGTGTTTTTAACTCCCCTATCACACTGCTCACCTAATCTACTATTATTCTCATTCCACCTCCACATGCATCTATTTCCAGTCATTGTTTTACACCTCACAGCATTGGAATTGGTCATTTTTATTGGAAAAAAGAGCAAAAAAAAAAATCGGAAACGTTTCGGAGACCAGCTCCATCATCAGTTCTGTAAAATACAAAGTATAATCAATCTAACGCTAGCGTGAAAATACAATCGATACTAAATACCAAAATAAAAAAGGAGGACAACTATGCATTAACTATCTGAATGGAATACGAGCAAAGCATGTTGTTTAAAATAGGTTTTTCCTTAAAAGTATGCAAGGATTCTAAAATCCTAAGGTAAAAATCACATAAAGAACTGTCAATTATTTTAAAATCGCTATCACGAATACTTGCACTACACTTCTTGGCATGGCTGTGTATTGCTGAATGAGGAGGATGAGCCAACAAGTTAACCAGAACGGAAACTTCTTCCGCGGTGCTCTGCCACTCGTGCGTAAATGTTGTGCGACGTCATTCCGACGTACAGCGATGCGCACCGCGACAACTATATTTATACACAACAGATGAGCGCATGAGCCCGGGAATTGAGTCCTTGAACCGAAAAAACGAATCAATATCTGCTTTGCCAGTCAGTATGACACGTAAACTAACTCCAGGAAAAAAAAGCAATTTACCGCGGAAGGAGTTTCCATACTGGTTACTTGTTGGCTCATCCTCTTCATTCAGCAGTACGCAGCCACGCCGAGAAGTGCAGCGCAATTATTCGTGATGGCTATTTTAAAATAATTGACTGTTCTGTCCGTGATTTTGACCTTAGGATTCTAGAATCCTTGCATGTATATGAGGAAAAACCTATTTTAAACAACATGCTTAGCTCGCATTCCCTTCAGATAGTTAATGCATAGTTGTCCTACTTTTTTATTATGTATATTTTTGAATTTAGTATCGATTGTGTTTTTATGCTTGCGTTAGATTGATTGTCCTTTGTATTTTACAGACCTGATGATGGAGCTGGTCTCCGAAACGTTTCCGATTTTTTTTGTTCTTTCTTTTAAATAAAAATGACTAATTTAGTTACCATTTTTTCGTTTTTAAATTTTTAGTGAATTTGCGATTTAAGCAAAGTGAACATCTGTTTAGAATGTGCCTAAGTGTGAAATGTTCTATGATGGTAGTTTTGTAGGCCGACTCTTGATTGCTGTGAGGTGTAAAACAATGACTGGAAATAGATGGATGTGGAGGTGGAATGTGAATAATAGTAGATTAGGTGAGCAGTGTGATAGGGGAGTTAAAAACACGATTGAACACTCTGTCCTTGAATTATAGTAACTTTAAGCAGGAGAGGAAGACCTTCCTGAATGTGGTGTTTGAGCGGTATGGAGAGACTGTGTTGCATGCCAGATGCGCTCAATATGATTGTGGTATGAGTTGTCTGGCTGGACTGGATCAGGATTGTAAGTTATTTATTTTAGATGTTATCAAATTTTTTCTTGTTAGTGCCTGGAGTTTGAGACAGTGACTAGAATGAGTTAGTCCTGTAGGGTGGGTTGTAATGACCTGCCATGCCTGAGGGTTGCTTGAGAAGTGCTGGTTATCCCATTAAAGTCATACAATGATAGCTTGTGAAATAAATGATTGGTGGATCCTGTTTATTGGACAAGTCTAACACACGGGAGCTTAATTCTTGCATGACTGTTGCGTTTCGGGGGGAATTTTAGGCCGGTACGAAGGTCCAAGACAGTCGGTCATCACTTTAAAGTTCAAGTTACATAACCCCATTGTCAGACATTTTCTACTTCTAAACAAAATGCGGCCAGTCTAGTAACCTGGGGTAATTCGGGACACTATGTCAGGGCAGTTGGGAACACCTTATGAAATGAGTCTAACACAAATTTTAGTAAAAAACAGGAGCTTAATGACTTTTTTATTCATTGGGAGTAATATTGAATCGTACTTAGTCTGTGTGAGTATATCACTCATTCCCTCTTACTTGCTCTGTGAAATCATATTATGGTGGTGGAGCCTTGAACTGACTTATTTTTTTACTAAAGTATCACTGTTTGATGACATCAAGTAAAGGTTCTGGAAAAATTAGGGCTGTTGGAAGTACTACTCATTGTGTAGTGTGCTTCAACTTCATGCAAGATGCCATATCACTGTTCCCAATTTCTCCATCAGATGCTAGTATTGAATCTCCTACTCTTGGTAGTGCAAGACCTGCCACTCTTGGGGCATCAAGGCCTGCCACTCCTCTTGCTTCAAAGCCTGCTTTGCCTGGTGCTGTGAGGCCTGCCACTCCTGGAGTACCAAGGCCTGCCACTCCTGGGGCATCAAGGCCTGCCACTCCTGGGGCATCAAGGCCTGCCACTCCTGGGGCATCATGGCCTGCTACTCCTATAGTACCAAGGCCTGCCACTCCTGGGGCATCAAGGCCTACCGTTCCAGAGGCATCAAGGCCTGCCACACCCATTGCTACAAGGTCTTCCACACCTCTTGCTACAAGGCCGCGCTCCTTGCTCCAAGGGCTGCCGCACTCCTTGCGACAAGGCCTGCCACACCTCTTGCTACAAGGCCTGTCACACCCTTGCTACAAGGCCTGCTACATCCCTTTCTACAAGGCTTGCCACACCTCTTGCTACATGGCCTGCCACACCTCTTGCTACAAAGCCTGCCATTTCTCTTATTTCTGAAGTGTATCATGGTAGGAAGCTCATTTGCTGTTCCTAGCTAATAATTTATACAAATGAAACTTTGCTCGCACCGGTATCCACCATGACAGTGGGAGCGTTTAATGGAGATAGAGATTGGATAATTGTTTGGATTTAATATCTCATATCTTAATTTTTGTTTTTTAGCGCACTCTTGTGCACATACCGAGGGTTTCATTTGCACTAAGTCTGCATGAGTCGTTCATGGTTTTCAATAAATAATCATTCTTGCCCCGCTGTTCTTTAGTATGTTCATTCATGGAATGATGTTACTGGAAAATGTAATGAACAAACCATGCCGACGGCTCTGCTAAGGCATCAGTTATTAGCACGCCTAGCCACTTTAGTGCTGAAGTTCACTTCTGAATTGAACTACATTCGAATTTGATAATACTGCTGACACTATTTTTAATTCATTATACTCACGAAACGTATTAGGTATATCATCTGCGAGGGCTGTGAGTGCGTCTTCCACGTGGCGTTCCCGAAAGAGGCTGGCAAGAGAGTTACGTAATTATTCATATTTTCAAAGTCTGTATTTTTATTTCCGCCAACGCAACACATGATCCCATAGGTGACCTGCTTGTATATTTCATAATTCCAATGAATAAAGTTTGACTCCAGAGAAAATCCTTGAAGCTTCAAATAACATTACAAGTTGATGGACTGGCGCGACGAGTTAATTTACTCGTCCAAATTTCTCACCAACACGTACAGAGCATCGCTTTATGGCATGCACGTGAAGAACTCCTTATCTTCAAACCAGTGTGTAATTTTTTGGGAGGTTGATTGCCTTTAAATGCAATTTCGGTGGGACACTACTGTTGCGGTGCATCATTAGTTATTGGGGTGAAAACGCCGGAAAACAATTTTGCAGCCTGGTATGTATGCGCATGGATGAAACTTACAATAGGTCGTCTCGGGTTGTTAGCCTTGTACATTTTAGTTCAATGTTAATTGTTTTAATATGAATAATAGTTTCAGAAAATCAACTACACCTTGCCCTGATGTAAATTTCTGTGCAAGATCGTTTGCAAAAAATTATCCTTAGATTCGAAACTCGCAATCATTCGCATAAAAATTTTCCGATATGTAATGCCTTGAGACAAAAATAGTGTTTCGTTGTTCCATTAGGAAGCATTGAAGTTCACGAAGAGTTCATGTTCTCAAATAATTAACGTACACTTCCACGTAAGTTCGTAAATTTAAAAAAACGTTTGAAAAATGTAGTTAGAGACAAACTTATAAATCCAAGCCTAATCAGTTCCGACAGCGTTCCTACAACTACACTTTGGTGTTCGATTCCGAAGAAAAATTTAAGAAAATGTACTGCCTCTGAGCTCATTGCACCTTATGAATCTTTTGTCACATTCTGGACATCAGTCCAATCTAAAGTGCCTCTGTCTTGAAATATAAATTTCAAATATGTACATGAATGCCCATTCACGTTTATGGATGGTGAAGGAAATCAAAAAGTATTACCAATATAACCGCAATTTACTACTTTGGCTTTCACTATCCTTCCTTCGCCAAGAAACGTTTTATAACTTTTGAAAATAAATAAGAGCTCCAATCCTAACGAATATAGTAAAGCCTGGATAGTCCTGGATACGCAGACAATTGTAAGCCTTGGCGCTAATGACGTAAGCGGTTAGTCATGACTGCTGGCAGCCAATTGGTTAGAGTGCGTGCGTATGTTTGTAAAGAGCGGTTTAGGAGTCCAGCGTGGTTTTGAAATTTTACTATTGTAAGTGTTCTGTGACCTAACCAAGATGTGCTTCAAAAATGAAATGGATTTAGTTGATTAAAACTCCGGCTGACGAGCCCATCCAATGGATTTTCCTGCTCAGTGAGCGAGGCCTGCAAAAATTTATTTTCTGTGTACTGACGCAATGTCTTTATACCAGTGGTGGGCACGATAACGAAAAAACGATATCGCGATAACCGATAAATCGATAACGAAAACCTTATCGGCGATAATCGATAATTGGCGAAAAATTTATCGCCGATAATCGATAACCGATAAATCGATAAATCCAACATTCCGATACTAGCGATAACGCTATTGGTATTTTAAATAAAAAACAAATCGAAATGTTTTTTTTAATCTTTATCTTAGGGTTGCCAGGCCACTCACAAAAATATTAAAAGCCAAGATTACTCTGTAAAAAAAGGAAAGATTGGCAAAAAAAGCCAAGATTGTCTAGATCGTAAATAACACTTAGAATTATACGTCAACATCAATAATACCACAAAAATGGCCCTAGTGAGGCTAGTCTAGCTCCACTAGGGCCACTGGTTAGTGGTTACCTCCCTATCACTGTCACTGAGTTCCTCTATATCACTCATTTTATCTATTAATTAATATAATGCAAGTTATACCTGAAATAAGACGGACTTAAATGCACATCCAACGATCAGAGGAGCTAAATACGAACTGAATACGTGTCGTCACGGTCTCACCCACAGGGTTGCCAGATGACCCACTTTTGATCAAAAACGCCACAAAAGAAGCCATCCTTACTACACCATAACAAGTACATCCTACACGGATAGTTCCTGTCCCGAACTCGTCCCGCCCCGTCATGTCGAATACCAGCGGGAAAAAACTGAAATTATTGATTATCGAAAGTTTGGAACCAAAAGTATCGGCGAAACCGATAAATCGATAACTCGGGAAAATTTTTTCGAAAAACCGATAACCCTAAATCGTTATCGCGATAAACTATCGCGATAACTTATCGCGATAACGCCCAGCTTTGCTCTATACATGGAATCGACGATTGGGAAACTTGGACCAGACATCACCAGGTGCACACGCTGCTCAGCACAGAAAATATACCTCTTTAACAGACGGATGACGTCTATCAGAAATACTCAGAGGGTCGAAATTTCATCACCATCGATGAGAAAAATTTGTGAATTGTGAGCGCAAAGACAAGGTATCCTTGAGTGTTGTTTTCTCTCCTTTTGCTAAGTTCACGTGTTTAAATAATTTAAATGTGTTCCATAAATGTCGGTTTACCTTAGACAACCCAAAAAATTAGTGTCTTTTATGATTTTTTTGCATCAATGTTGAATGATTTGAAAGTATAACATGTCTTATGTACGAATAGTGAAGCTGAAGTAATGCGTTTATGGATCTGAAAAATATGTTCATGCGTTTAATTGTGCCTATGTGCAGAGAGTTATATTGAAACAGCGGGAGTACTATATTTTAATGATTTATGTGCGCTTTAGGATGAAAGACATACGTAATAATGCGGGGGAGACAAGTGAGGATACTAGTGTGAATATTGAGGAAAATACTTGTTAAAATTTGAAATGGTGCGTCAAAGTACATCGGGCATCATAATATGAAATCCTCACAACTATTGACTGGTTTTGGGCATACGAATTTTAATTTTCGATTTTTATACAAGGATTTTATATGATTTTTCTTCTTACCTCGCAGAAGAAAAATTTGAGCCATGGAAGTCACGATTTTTTCTGCATGGGATGGGGTATGTGATAAAAAGTGGTCAAAGGGCGTGAAAAAGGGTGTTACTTAGGGAGAATAGGATATTCTAATGTCTCATAAGGGGAGGAAGAAATGTAACCAGAATTAGTTAGTGTGGGGGCTGCTTTAAAGGGTGAAGCGTTAAAGCTTCCTTAATCAGGGTTTGTGGGTATAAAAGAACTTTGAAAAACGCGTGATGTAAATTCAAAGCTAAATTAAAGGATATACAAAGAGAAAGGGCTCATAAAGTTTAGATATGCTTTTAAAGTATAGATATGCAAATAAAATATAGATATGCTAATAAAACATAGATACGAGTGTGCTTATAAAATGTAGATACGCTTATAAAATATAAATGCGCTTAGAAAATCTAGATGTTAACGCGAAAAAAATTGGAGGTTTGAACGAGGGCGGGAAACCGCCAGCTGAGGGTGGGGACCATTAAGCGGCGTCGAGGTATGAGAGGCCTTCTGCACAAGAAAGCCTGTTGAAAATGCACGTTACCGTAGCCGACGAGATATAAAATCAGAATTGGTCAAACAGGAGGTACGTAATTACTTAAAACAATTGAGTATTTCATTTAGTGAGTGAATATATCTAAAGCATTATTTTGTGTATTTACGTTGAGATGTCCACTGTAACAAAGTAGCCAAGGATTGGCGACACTATCTTGAATCATTTCCAGTCAGGGACTTTATTGAAGCTTATAGTTAAGTCAGTCTATTTCTCTTTAATTTGCAACAATGCAGGAACGACTTTGAGCAATAATTGAGCTAATTGCGATGAGGCAAACACAAAATTAAAATTAAATTCTTGTGGGAAAAATCCCCACATGGTGTACGTGAGGTTGACTTTTTAAATGAAACATTAAATTATTTGTACCAGTCGTGGAGGGTACCAGTGCTGGTTTCCTCTGAGAGGTGTTGCCCGTTTCAAGATACTTGCTCGCTTGCCAACGACTGGTACGGACGTCTCCTGGCCTCTGGTCGTACTACTCGAGTCAGATCTTCTCCCTGGACGGGCGGTCGTATGTGGCTTTGATTGTGGAGTCGCTGGAGTTTGGTTTTCGTTTATATTGTCATTGTTCATTTTTGTTTGTATAGATTTGGTAGTTGGGGTATTTGGTTGTGAATTTGGTTTACGTTACTTGGAGCTTGTCTTTCTACTCGTTCTCCCAGCTCTCTTGTTTAAGAGTGCTATTTGCACTTGGTTTTGCTGGGGGACGACTTGACTGTCCTCAACCTTGGGACACTTGATCTTTTTGAATTACTTGACATCATGACTTCCTCGAAAAATTATTATGTACTTCGTTAATTTTCTCCAACCACACAAGATTTACATGGTATTTACCATCTCTGAAAACAATACTTTCATCAAATTTATCGATCATTTCTTGATCTGCGTCAGTCACAGAATCATCTGAAACACCAATCGACTCTAAAGCGAAAATCTTTTTAAGGTGGCCATCTACTTGGCTGTCTGAAACCACACTACTGATCGGGTCTAAACAGATCGCCTTAGGATCAATCACAAAGTTCACTACAGACTCTTTGATTGCTTCAATAGCGTACAACTTGGCATACAATTCCCTCAAAGTTCCCTTAGTTAAGAAATGATCTACTTTTCCCACAGGTAACAATTTCCCATGGTAGGAAAAGCAACACCATCCAGGCAAGGTACAACGCTGAAATTACTGAAACATTGTATGACATCTATTCCAAGAATACCTTCAATAGTTACAATATCAGTGTCAATGTCATGGAATGACAGATCCGCCAACGAGTGGCCCGTTGAAACATTAGCTATAGCTTTATGCAAGTAAGGTACTTCGAATGACATCTGAAAATCGGTATCTACGAGAATAGGAGCCTGCAATAGCTTTGTGCCATCAAGTATATACCTAGGCTAACTGTTGAGAAATTTTTAATACCCCTCTCAAGGAATGACTTTACTAAGAACCGAGTAGGTTCCAAGTCGGACAACTGATGAATACGCTCGAAAGCAGAACCAGCTATGTACGACCTTCGACTGCCAGAATCTATAAGAAATCTGACATTAGTACATTTATTGCCTTTGTGAACAGGTAAGGTTAGCGTTGGTAATATGTAACCTGACTGTGAATCTACCGACGAATTCAAACAAAAATTCGCCTGGGTACTCATTGGTTTGAATTTCTGACAGAGAGCTGTAATGTGGGCTTTACTTTTACAAATGTTACATTCGAAATCTAACCTACCGAGACAATTATCCGCGGTGTGCTTCGTGCTGCTACAATTTTGGCACATTAGCAATTCTGCGCACCTGGTTTGCCTAACATGACAATTAGAATAAGCTGTACAATTACGCATGCTATGGTTCTGCGCAAAACAGATCTTACACGAACGCCGATCGTTAGGCAGCCCAACAGCATTAGCGAATACGGTATTGGCGGCACCAAGAGTTGGTGCAACACTTGCTTTAGAACAAGGTTTTGTTTCGGATGGAAAATTCTCCAACCTAGGCTTCAAGTTTGAGGTGGCAATAACGTCTACGTAATTTTCGAAAATTTGCTCTAAAGAAGGATATCTGTCATTAATTTTACGAACTAGTTCATGCTTGAAAGCAACGAGTAACTTGTAAAAGATAACATGACCAAAAATAGTTTTACTAGCGTTCTCTTCTGCAACATCACACTCAAAATACTTCAAATCCGATAGAATACTTCTGATCTCGCTCAAGAAAATGCGTGTCTCTGAATAATCTTTGTCTATCTTACACGTCAGAGAAACAAGCTTCAAACTCAACTGCTGCTCCAAAGCTTTCTTATCAAGAAATTCCCTTAGTAAATCAAGAGCTACATCGTAATTAGCGTCAGTGATGCTCAAATACTCTACCAACTTCAGTGCATAACTCGTCAACGAACTCCTCAAGTAGGTCAGCTTGGCTGACTGAGCTAATTCTTTCCGGTTGCCAACTGCATTCATACATTGAGTCAAAAACCCATGATACTTTAAAACATCACTCGTACTCCCACTAATCTTCTCAATCTGAAGCTGCGGTAACTTCAAATCCCGTACAAGTCGAGTTTCTTGAGGGCTAGAAATTGCTTCTTTTGACTCTTCCATTTCACACAAACGTACTTCTATCTCTGAACAAAACTCAAACTGCGAATTCACTTCACAGTCTACTTCGGCCGGCGTCTTACCGGCTTTATACATGTAAGCGATGATCTCCTGGTCCAACGTCTGAACACCGGCCAGGCTGCTACGGATCAACTCCGACAAAGTGCGGATCTCCGTCTTTTTCTCGCTTGCCAGGGCATCGTAAACCTTTTTGAAAGTTAGGGTAATTTTACGTTTAAACTCTTCTGACCAAAGCAGCCTTCTGACCAAAGTAGCATAATCCATCGTGGGCAACCAAGTTAAGGCAGAGTGGAAACAATAATCGCCACTCGGGAACCAGAAATCTGTAAAATGTTAATTAAACACCTAAAATCAAAGAAATTAGTTAGAAGATTAATAAAGTTAATTAATTCTTTTTCCTTTAAATGCCCAAAGATCGGGGTTTACCCTGCGTCCCGGGTAAACCTGGTTCGCTCTTTCCAAGATGTGGGGGTGGATTTTACGGGGTATTTTAATGTCTTATTAGGTTTTAAATTTGTTAAAATGAATCTATTGATCTTTACCTGTTTCAGAGTCCGAGCGGTACATCTGGAGGTGCGCCAGACATGTCGACCAAGTCATTCGTCGCCGCATTTGTGAGATTCACCAATCGGTATGGCATTCCTCGAGCAATATATAGTATTAACGCTCCTACTTTCATACAATCTGCTCACGTAATTGACGCATCGCTTTCAGATAATTTTCTCTCTGACCATCTACTTAAGAATAACGTAAAACACCTTAAAATCCCACTGTATAGCGCATGCCATGGGGCAGTTTGGGAGCGCATTATAGGCGTGGTTCAAAAGTGTCTTTATAAAGTTTCAGGTCGGTCCCGCCTTGATTACTTTTAATTCCTAACCATAATTTATGACATTCAGGAAGCGGTGAACGCAAAACCGCTGACCTTTAAAAGCGGTGACGACGACGTACCGGAGATAATTTCTCCAAACTCTTTCTTAAGTTGACACCTGGTAAGAATTTTATGTTTGCCTCACTTACAGATCCTGATTTAGCCAATCCTTCCCATGCTGATTTGTTGAAGTCTTTGACGTTGCGCGATTAATTGTTCTCTAAATTTCGTGATTTACATTATTCTGAGTATTTACTGTCATTGCGTGATAGGAAACTGAATACATACCAACCGGACTGGGAGGACAGACTTAAAATTTATGATATTGTTCTTATTAATTCCTCTGTAAAGGCTCGGCCTCTTTGGTCGATGGCTAGAGTGACTAAATTAATACGTGGTGCTGATGGGCGTGCACGCACGGCCCAGGTGTTGCGCTCTGATGGGAGCCTTGCAGATTACGCAATTTTCTTGCTTTATCCTCTTGAGATAGATACCGATGTTATTCGGCCTTACGTTGCACCCTGCGATGCCGTAAATGCTACGGAGTCTTCTGTTCAAGATTCGAACGCCTCACGAGCTTCTCGCGTGGAGCGACGCGCGGCTCGTAGATGTCGCGAACTTTTACGTTCAAGCGAGTAAAACTCGCAGTTCCCAACCCCCTCGGGGAGAGTGTGGGAAAAATCCCAACATGGTGTACATGAGGTTGACTTTTTAAATGAAAC
>JACJUY010014004.1:0-18528 GCA_014220935.1 Platorchestia sp. MABIK | reverse complement strand
TTCTACTATGGGTGCACGCACCTCATCTGACACATCAACAGGTCGCTCATTCACTCGCATTTCATTTGTACTTCTTTCACCACGCTCATTCACCTTTGCACTTTCAGCTGTCACATTTACACTATCATTTGCTTCAACATTCACTACACTCTCAGTCCTTGTATCATTCTCATTCTTTCTTGCATGCAACTTCCTTTCATCCTTTTGTCAAATTTTTTCAGTTTTTTCCAATTTTTCCAATTGTTTCAATTTTTCATTTGTCCAATTTTTCCATTTTTTCCAATTTATTCATTTTTTCAAATTTTTTCCCATTTTTTAATTTTTTTCAAATTTTTTCATTTTTTCAAATTTTTTCATTTTTATTCCAATTTTTCCAATTATTTCATTTATTCCAATTTTTTCATATTGTTACTGTTTCCATTTCTGTTTTATTTAATTATTTTTGTAGTATGTTTATTTCTTATTATTTTTTGATTCACTTTTTAAATTTTTTTATTTTCCAATATTTCTACTTGTGTATTTTTTTATTTATTTATCTTTTTTCATTTTTCTTTTATTTTGTATATCTATTTCATTTTTCTCTCATTTTTTTAAACTTAACATTGCACACAAATTTGATTTTAAATTACAGTAATTACTTCAGGAATCTTTCCATATCAAACAATGCCAATAAAATTCATTGGCATTAACTTCACTAACCAATTAACTTCATATGCTTGGAAGTGAGTTAATTATTGAAACCGTGTAATCCACACAGGTTTCTGCTCATTTTTATGAAAGCGCCGTGACTCGCGGTATCGTGTCTACGAAGATACTATATAAACGGTAACAAGCAGAATGGATAGGAAATGTTGGTATATGTTAGGTTAGCATGGGTTAGGTTAGAGTATGTTATGTTAGAATCTCTTGGGTAATGTCTTCCGAATTTTTTCACGGGTCCACCTAGCTTAACAATGACATAAACAAACAAACAAACATCGGCATCTACAGATGCTTTATTTCCACTTCAACCCGGACACAAATCACTTTGTACATAGGGTTTTCAAATGCCTTATAACTAATACAAGGACGCCATGACGTTTTCCTCCGGTCGAGACCGGTACCCATTTCAGACACCTGGGTAGAGTGGGGTATTGTGCTTAGAATTTTTTCTCTTATACCCAACGGAGAAAATCGCCACCAGAGCCGGGACTTGAACCCACGTTTCCCGCACGGAGTCGGGTCCGAAAGCCACACGGCTATGACGAGACATTGGTTAAGTTGAGTTAGGATAGGTAGGGTTAGGATAGGTTAGGTTAGGATAGGATAGGTAAGGTTTGGACAGTTAGCATGGGTTAGGTAATGTTGACGACATTTATTCACGGGAAAATTTTTTTTTTATGTTTGACAAATTATCAGGAAAGCTTCCATTAGCACAGGATAGGTTAGTGTATACATGCTGGGACAGGTTAAGTTAGAATTTTTGACCAAATTTTTATCATATTTTTTCACGAGTCCACCTAGCTTAGCAATGACATTGGTTAAAGTTTGGTTAGGATAGGTTAAAATATGTTAGGTTAGGATAGGTCAAAGATGTGTCTGGTTAGGATAGGTTAAAGATATGTTAGGTTTTGATAGGTTAGGTAATGTTGACTGAATTTTTTCACGGGANAGAACTACTCTCAGGGACACTCCATACAAAAGTCACACACTATACTCACGTGAATACACAAACTATACCCGTTTTTTCAGCAACTTCACTTTAATCCACCACAATTTACGTCAGAGGATCAGTAGCGCGCGGGCACACTCGGGCACCCTGTACCTACCAGTTCCTGCACGAGCGATACCGAAGTCATGCTCAATTGTTTCTTAATCGCCGGTTGTTGGTTCGCTCGTATCCGCGGCACAGTGCGCTCTGCACGAGCGGAAAAAAACAAACTCGCGCTTCGCATTTACATCTACATTCTATTTAGAGAGTCTCTAAAAATTCAGAATTAAAAACCGTTGTTCATTACTGATCGTCAGTTTACTTTAAATATTTAAACTATCATGCTAAATTCCTAGAGCTCTTAGGCACCCGTCACACCGTGATCCAATGCTTAAAAGTACTGGTCGAACCCTTCTGTAGAGTTCGACAGTTCTTAAACCCCATCAAGTTCTATATTTCTTCTGGCAGAACAAATGGAGACAACTACAATTTCATTCACTTTTCCTGTATTTAAAACGTGTACCAGATTGACTAAGGAAAACCGGCATTGCATCTTGTCATTGGTAATAAAACATTTGAAAAAACAATGTACAAGGCTGAAGATTAGAAACGCTGACTGGAAAACACAATCTTCCTCATAATTGTAATTGTTTGCACGAAAAAATGGAAAATAGTTAGGCAAACGCGTGACATGACACAGCAATAAATTATAGTTTGTTTTTATCATAGATTTGAACGTGTATTAAGTAGATATTATAATTTGCTTGCGATATTATGCTCATATAAGAATTATCACTTTTTCCTTACCTTTAATGAACGTTCATTGAAGTTTCAAATAACTTACGTTGCCTTAAAAGGTTCGTAGAATTTATTTTCATTGGGTGCGACAGCAAATTCTTTCCTTTGAATTAACTTTTACTTCTTTTATTACCCGAGATGGAAATATTCAAAAGTACGGGAGGACCGGCGTGCCAAATTTCGATCGGCTGCGCGAACGGTCATTTGAACTCATTCTATCTCCCTAAAAACAGGGTAAAATCAGGATAATTTGCCGCAGCTCTAGTTTTATATGTACTGCATGCAAAATCACAAACTTAGTCTCAAATTGAAGCTAATACCTTTTTCTAGCCGTTACAATCACCCAAGACTTTTTTTCCTGCCTGGGAAGGAGAGGAAGCTCAAAAATTAGGCGCAGAAATGAGCAAAGAATTTGTTTTATCATTCTCTAAATTTTGCTTAGCATAATTGGCCAAATTTTTTTAGCGGTATAATAAAAATATATTGCATGTTATGTGTGCCATTGTAGAACAATATTTTTTCGAAAAATTAAATGTAAATTATTTACCTCACGCATGTGTGTAATGTTTATCGTTTTGAATTTATTTTGCTACATTTTCATTTTATATTTTCCGTTTATTTTATTTATGAGCATTTAAAAATATGTACAGATAAGATAAAATAACGTTATTGCTCCTAAAAATGTATATATGTAAATTTTTGAAAAACGCAATCTAAAATGGGCTTCAAAGTAATTTAGATTAAAATGTTTGTTTATGTGTTTCCTTTACATCAGTTTCTCAAGTCCTTTTGAATAGGAGATTTTGAGGGAATTTACTAATGGATCTGAGTTAATTGGCTATTAATTTTATTTTTGTTGTTGTTTGCATAATACATGTGTTGTTAGCATATTCTTTATTTGTCTTTTTTCAATTTCTTCCATCATTTTACAACATTTCTAAGGTTCGCACCGTAGTGGTGTGGTCAACAAATTTTTCAGCGCAAATCAAATCCATTAATTTTCGATTTTTTTCAAATCAATTCACAAAAATCATAAATAATACACAAGTATTCACGAAGTTGTTTTACTTGGGCTAATTTTCTCGAGGTATTAACATTTTCTGATTACCAACTAAATTCCCGTATAACAATCGCATTTGCGTTCTTCTTTTTTTACAGGAATTAATTTTTTAAATTTGTAGAACTATTTTGCGAATTCTAAACACCGATGCAATACAGGGAATGTTTTTTCATGTTTTTCTCTCAAACATTTGTTTAGAACATTAACATGGGGATTACGACACCCGTGTGTGTATTTCAACTAATGATGTTTATGCAACGACGTTGTAAAAACCAGTAATATTTTTGTATCATCATTATTTTAAAAAGTTATTTTTCAATCTTTATTTTCTTTCAAATACTTGGGCAATGTATATGAGAATTTTGAAATACTCTTTCCTTAATGTAAGAACCGATTCTCAAGTCCATAGAACCATCAATATAAACTTGCAAGATACTGAGTATCATTGCAGCTATGAAAGTTTTTCTTGTACGTGCCTGGAGTAAAAGACAGTGACTGGAATGAGCCAGTCAAGTAGAGTGGGCTATAATGACCCACCATGCACGGAGATGGTGTCTTGACGTACTGGTTATCCCAGTGATGCCGTCTAATGGGAGTTCGTGACAAGGATTGGTGGATCCTGAGGAATTTATTGGACAAGTCTGGTACACAGGTGCTGAACTCTTTTTTGTGTGTGTGAGTATTGAGGAGGGAATTGTAGGCCGTTGCAAAGGCCCGACACTATCGGCCCTCAATTTCAAGTTTCAAGAGAGTATTGTACAGTTGCAGCTATGAGCCAGCTTGGCTTAGTGCGCATGCGCGCATGTTCAAGATGAGGTTTCCTGCTATTCAGGTGGCACTGTGTAATTTGAAAGGCAATGCACAAGGCTATTGATTGAAAAAGCTGACTGGAATGCCCAAACTTTCTCATAATTGCACTTATTTGTAGGAAACGATGCAAAATAGTTAGACACACGCGTGACGTAATGCAGCTATAAATAAAGTCTACGTTTAGCATAGATGAGAAGGTGCATTATGTCTATATTATAATTTGAAGGTAGTTGCTCACGTACTCAAAGAGACTACGCGGTGCGCATGAATGTTTTCATTTAATGTCTCTGGAGGCATGTTTTAGCGGAGTTTTGAAAACATGCCGCTTATTTTCTTTCTTTCTTACATCAGTGCGGTGGGGTGTGTAAGTTGGACGTTCGGTGTACTTTAATGATTGTTATTAATTTAGAGTAATTTTTCTGATTTTTTCTTTATTGACAGGCAGTTGAAATTATTTATCGGTGGTCCCCAGGTATTTTTGGGATACAGGTTTGTGGGTGTAAAAGAACTTCAAAGTTAACAACTTTACAGTGGTGTCTTGAAGCAAAAATTACGGTTGAGAAACCAGGCCGTGTTTGAAGCCAAGAACATCGACAAAAAAACAAGAATCCACATCAACAAGAAACATGTGAGTACGATAAATTATTTTTTTGCTCATAATCTTACAGAATTTTGTAGAAATTCTTCATTTAAATTTTGTTCCCTTTCTATGCAAATTTGAAAGAATGAGCTAAAAAATTCCCGAAGCGTTTCCATCCGCTTCTGCGCAAGCTACAATTTGAGGTGCAGGTGAGTAGAATCTAGGGGCGATATTTTATGGAAGTATGAAATATTTGATGTTAGATTCATGACCGTGAACTTTTCTGTGTGTTGGGCTTCATCGATCATTTCGCTAGATTCCTTTATTTCTGGCTCTAATCACGCGCTGCTTTACCACCACTGTTGCAACTGGAAAATTATGATCGCGAACGAATTATTATTTCTTTATCTGAAGTAAATAATCCTTCATTTGCGTCTGCTGTTCATGCTGAACTCTTTCCTCCAATTTCTCTTGATGGGCGCTGAATATCTACCATTTCAGGCATATGTACACACGCACGTGCCTCTAGGACTCAGGGTACTGAAAAATCTCAGTAATCGAAAGAGAGAAAAATATTTCATGAAAAGTGACACTGTTGAAGAGTGAGTCATCTGTTCACATGTTTTCATCGCATTAGTTTCTCAAGTCCCTTTGAGTTTGAAATTTCAAGGAAACTTACTAGTGAATCTGAGTTTAATTAGCACTTAATTTTATTTGTGTTGTTGCTTGCATAATACACATATTTGTAGAATATGTGGTGTTAGCATATTACTAGCTTATATTTTTTATTTATCAGTTTTGAATGGCGTCTTAGAGTCAAAAAGTGCCATAAAGATCGAAAGTCCTACAGGAGCCCAATGCAACGCTCCTCGGACGCGTCCTGTTACTGTTATTGTCTCAAGGGATTTTTTTGTGCGGATAGGCTGAAAGTCGCGCAAACGTTCCGTCGTCACATCCTGACCTCGGTTTCTATCGAATAATAACAGCGATCAACTCTGTATAAAATCTTACTCAGGTGTGAAAGGCCGAGTGGTTAAGAACGCGTCCCTTACAGGAAGGTGTTTGCAGTTCGAATCCCGGCAATGCCGTCCGGTGTTTCTCCCCGTTGGGAAAAGGGAGAACTCAGCCACAATTCCCCACTCTACATAGGTGTCGGAAATGGGTACCAGCTCGACCGAGAGTAACCGTCATGGTGTTCTGGTGTTAGTTATAAGGCATTTGAAAAACCAATGTACAAGAGGAGATGTATCAGGCTTGGTTGGAATTGAATCTTTTACTCTGGTTCGCGTGAGGGTAGATCCCTCATGCTAAGAGTGCTGCAGGTGGTGGCAACATTTAACTTTCCTTCAAAGGAAAATTAAAAATTTGATTGCAAGGATAGTAAAATTTGAAAAGTACAATACTTAATTGTAACTTATTGAGCATTGTATGTTGTTTTCCTTTCTTCAAATCTGGTGCGAGGAAATAAGTTTTTTTACATCACCCAGAATGATTTTTTTATTCATCAATTTCAACTTTTGAATAACCCAGTATAAATTGTGAAACAGACATTCGTGAAAACTATGGTTATTTTTTTGACGGTAATCAACATATCAGATAAAGTCATGTGCTGAGTGTGTGTGGCGAAGATGTTGCGTCTGAATTTATAATAATATGTTCTCTTGGTACCAGAGTTAAAAGCAGGCCTTCCTTACTTGTTATTGAATGTTTTTCTTCTTGAGAACTCATCTCTGATCGTTCACTCCTAATTTAATTGTGCCAAAATTTGTTCTTCATTGCTTTTGGCTTCACTACGTCTTGTGGACTAGTGGATGTGGGATTCCGAGCCCATAAATGCTGTGCATAATTCCGCAGAAATTAGAGTGCTGAGTTAACCCGGGCAAATATTGTTCGTGGTTCATCATTGCTGGCAGCATTTGTGGTCACCGAGACCTTTTTCGAGACCGTCGCCTTTCGTGCATTTCCTCTCTTTGGAACGCCTATGTTACGGTTAGGGAGGCTTAAATAAACATCAAATCTAATCTAATCTAATTCTTTCTCTAATGGGAAGATTAACCAATACGATTCTCTATATTGCCAGCTCTGTATGTCTTTCCATTGCGAAAAGGACACAAGCCCTCACTCACTCAGATATCTAAAACTAGTGCAGGCTTCATAAGAGGCATCCTGCATTGCGATTTGACATTAATCACATGACATTCAAAAATCCTACGGATGGCATGACATATCAACTCGATTGAAATGAAAGATCCCAGAGATAAGTATTTCTAGGCGAGTTATCCCACATCTAAAACATAAATTGCGTGTTTTCCACACGTTCATTCGATGATTTAATGTTTTCCCATCAACTATTTCAACAGTTCGTTAAAATCAACGAATTTTCTCGGATACGATTGACTTTTTGTAAATTATCTTAGTTTCTCTACATTACCTTTGCGTTTACTTGTGGTGCCAGCCGCCAAATTTTAACTTCGCTCCAACTCTTGGTCGCTTCTTGATGCTCTGCAGTGTTTTTACTGTGCATGACTACTTTATAGTTCATCTGCATTAGGAATATTTCGTGAAAATGAACTCATAACCATTTATATAGATTCCACTGGCAGATCTATGTCGAAGATTTAAATACCACAAGCTTGCACATTGTGACTAGTGTGACTCATAAATAAACGTAATAATTAACAATCAACAGCACGAGCATTGAAATTTGGACCAAACAACTATGAGATTTCTCGGGCAGCCGATCAAGAGGGGAACATATTCTCTGGTAGAGGTTGAAATATAATCCAGTGAACATTTTGGGGCTGGAAAAATTATGGAAACACCCAAAGAAATATATTGCCACCTAGAAAAATCGTTGGCATTCAAAACAGCATGCAGTCTTCTAGGAACGGATTAACTCACAACCTGTATGGGTTTCGATGGAATCTAATGCTATTCTTTCGGTAAAAAAATGATCGATTTAAGTTTTGTTAACGATGATGGATTACGATCACTCACATTTCTTTCTAAAGTAGATCATGGAAACTCAATAAAACTAAGATCCAGGGGCTGGTGGTCTGAGGAGATGCGACAAATCATCATCATGAGGCAATGCTGATCACCCTCAACTTGTTCTGGACGATCCTGAATGTGTGATCGTCGTGTGGGAACACAACTTCACTACTAAGAAACAAACATAGCTCTATGAGATGGACATGATCAGACAAAATGATCCCATAAACCTTTTCCCATAAGGCGACCTTACAGAGTAATCATAAGGCCCACAGAATACCACGGTATGGCTACCCACATTATGGCCGAACCTTTACTACGCTTTACTCTTGTCAGCAAGCAGTCTGCATCGCGTGCCTGGGACAGCGTTCGCCAGACGTACACTCGGCCAGAGTCGGAAACTGTGAAACAAGGCTCGTCCAACTAAACATGACTGTCTTCCATTGAACCATTATACTGGTTTTATAGCTCCGATTTCTCGTTTTCCTCCTCAGCTTTATTTGCTTTACTTCAAATTACTTATGAGGGGTTTTTGAAATTCCAGCTCGTTCTGAAAATTCCTTTTCATGCAGCTGTTTTCTTATTATTATGGTACTAGCAGGCTTTATGAGCACGACATTTAGTTTAGCAATTACTTCTGTAGCAGTCATCATCTTATTTTCTTCCCAATCCTCTTCAATACCCGTCTGTGACGATCATCCAGCGCTAACTTTCGTCCGCGTGGTGACCCAGCGGATGATGTTTTCCGCTTCTCCTGTGTAGAGTACAAATTTTTGGTACAGTACTTTCTGAAGTCTTCAAAAGCTTCGCCTACCTTTGTAACTGAAGTACCTACAATACGAGGTCTGTAGTTTGTCCACGTTTGAATGCAATGAGCAAAGAGGTAAAGCACTCCAAACTATACGCAACGCTGTTCTTACAACGAATTGCTCTTGCATTGTATTGAGGACATTGTACAGGTAGCGTCAGTTAGCAAGTACAACAGCGCCCTCGACTGACTTGCTAGAATCAACATTTGCGTTCTTTCCATAAGGATTTCCTATATTTTGGTCAAACTCCATCATGCTTCTAACTTAAAATTAGTTAGGCATACAAAAAAGATTCATCAATTTAAAATCGAGAGTAAGTACACGAAAGCAAACTGGACAGCTATCTCAGTGCAGACCTCTTTTCGGTGCAATATCGGTGCTATATCGGTGAGGGTAGCAGTTGCCGCGTGGCTTTGGTGTTCCTCAGAGAATAAAATAGATCGGTTGCGAAGTAAGAATTTAAACCTCCCGGTGAAAAATAGAGGAACAGCGAAGGGGAAATGTAAAGGACACTCAGAGGAAGGCAAATAAACAGTAACAGGTGTGACAGATATGGGCGAATAATGACCACGTATCGTTGATTAAATAGTTTTATTCTGAGAATAGCACGTCAAAAATGAGATTTTAAACAAGCTAATAATTGACAGAAGCAAAAATCAAAACACGATAGGCTTATCTAAAGTGAGTGCTCACACACACTTCGTATCATTCCTGAGGCGCAACACATATGTCTAGTGAAGTTGGAGTATCGAAAGACGTACCATGATCCAACAAAATTAAAGGACACATTATCCTTAAGACCACTATGTAATAGGATGCTGTGCTACGCGTTACAGACTTTGAAATTTCAATTAATTCTTACCTAACGCCTCGACGTTGTTCAAACAGATCAACTTGACATTATGGGTTTCATTTAAGCGTACGGAACGATGAACAATATAGTGCTTTTTTTAACACTAACAGCGTGCAATATTGATGTCCTCAGTATGCGGGTAATTTTTCAATTCACGGTGAGCTCCATTAATTTTGCATTTATAGGATGATTTTCTGGTGAATCGTAGCTTCCTTACTCCATCAAATTTTCCTTTTGGGCTCCTCCGGCCTAAATTTCTATTACTGCAGGCTCCAAGATATTTCAGTTGCTCTACTTTTTCTGATGCTAATGTTACCCTTTCTGATGCTAATGTATTGTTCACACACTGCCTGTAGCACCATAAAGGAATGAGCAGTAGAGATGTTGTGAAGTGCCTCCTTATGGTCAACGCGGCCCATGGCGCTTATGCAGCTGCAGCGCAACGTCGCGCCAACTCACATTGCTTTTGAATGCTGGCGAAAAGCTAGCTGCGATTTTCTTCTCTACCTCCAGCCCGCGCAAAAGTTCCGCTACTACGCCTACATCTTATTCCCGTAAATTGAGCTGCGCTATACTCTGATGCGTGGCCTTGAAAAGCTACTTATATAACGCCGTATGCTGCAGCTAGCTGGTCATATTAAAACACTAGCCATGTTTTGGTAGTGTAATCATGCAGTCGGAAATTACTTTTTTGCTTATTGCTTCTGCGGAACGTGCTCATTAACTCCTCTTTGTAAATCACGCTTTTTTTGGACAGCGGGGCTCGCCTGATTAGTTTCTCTGATAGGTTCCCTTGTAGTGAACTGCCTGATGTTTTGGTACCCCATAGGACTGGGCCAGGACTTTGCTTTGTTTGATTTGTTAGCGCTCGAGTCCTTATTCATAATCAGTGTTTGAACTTTGTCTGCAGCACGCAGAACGAACAAATGGCGTCTGCTACACACCCTCGAACCTTACACTCCGAGCCCCATGCCTACAATGTTCCACTTAGCGTTAATTTTTTAATACTGAAACCCTTAATTGTTTCGTAATATCGGGACGAATTTGCTGTTTGGAAGCACATCTCGGTTTGTATTTCTACAAAGTTTGTTGTTATTGTAACCTGAATTTCCTACATCGTGACACAAGCTCGTGTCGCGATGTGTGTAGATCTATATCTGTGCCATCAGTGTGAACCTATATCAGTGCAGGCCTGTATCGGGGCAGACCTATATTGAAGCCGACCTACGTACATCGGTGCAGGCCTTTCGAAACAGACATAATAAAAGTGCAGATCTCTGTTCATCGACGAGGAGGACAAAGAAGAGAAAAACATAGCAATTAAAGAAATAGATTGTCGCGTCTCATGACATTATGTGATTGTGAGTTCCTGCATTCGATGCTGGTATGCTGAGAGCCTGAACTACCTATGAAGAAGAGAATGAACACTGTTAGGTACAAAATTGAACTCCTGGACATTAAAAAACTTCCATCGACTTTCAATTTTCTTTGATACTTTGTATATATGTGGTTCGTTATTGGAGTTTGCTCTCATTGAAACGCTGCAAAAAATCAAATGGGAGATTTTACTACAACATGTTCCTGCTTTGTAGTGGTCTCGCACACGTCAATAATATAGAAAATCGGAAAATTTCTTAACGTCAAACACAGCTCCCTTTTAATGCCGCTGCTGGAATTTTATTTCAACATTCCGGAAATGCTTCGGGCTGCTCAAGAGAACATTTAAGAACAGAATAGACTATTGCAAAACTGTGGTGTGTTGTCCTCTTTGAATAAGTTAACTCTTTTGCTCGCGCGCAGTTGTCGCAAGCGGCCTTTGTCCAGCTCCCTTCGTGATGCACGCATTCCATTGTCTCGCTCAAATTTATCCACGCGAAGAAACATTAAGTCTCTAATATTAAAGAGGAGAGACGAGGCAAAATATCAAGCTGCGTTTTTGCTGTATTATTTTTTTGTAAAATATTTGGTCACTTTTCCCGCAGCTTTCTTAACGACTTGAATTTATGTATGATTGTCAGGATATGACATGTCGGCCTTCTTCAGGTATAGGGTTTGTCTAACTTTCTCGCTTAAAGGAGATAAGAATGGAAACTCGCCCAGCTCAGTGAATTGTGAAAGGCTGGCAGTGCATTTGAACTCTTTCCTCATGGAAAATTTCTAAAGTTGAATGATTTTTGAAGAAATGAAGTTCCAGAAAATCATTTTAAACGTTTTGAATGGATTAAACTCAAGAATATTATAAAGTGGCTGCAGTATTGAAAGTCCTCTGTCTGTACACTCATGAGCCGTTTTCTTAGATAGCTATCAATCTTGCGACTACATATTTTGGCGATCGCAAATCTTTTAATGGTTAATTAATATTACTTCTGATTGGCATTTTCGCCAAGCGGTTTTGAGCTAATGGCCATGAGTTAACGTTGAGATTTGCTTTCTTTTCAAATTGCGAGTGTTGAATTCATCCTCGTTATGGAATAAATAATGAAAGAAACATTTATGATTTCATATTAAAATTTAACTAATATGAAACAGTACACCTAAATTCTGTAGTCCATTACGTATTTTCATTGATTAATTATACTTACGGAGAGTAAAATGCTCACGTTCTGTACCCTTTAGGTCGAGGTACAAGTGACGGAGTGACTGCGTTAATGTAAAATTCACGTGCTTGTGTTTTATTGCATATCATTTGCGTTTACATCTCGCAGAAGAGGGAAAAACAGCAGTTATTATCATTTTAATAGGTCTTCTTGCGTCTGTTACAGGCGTAACTCATGATTTGCAGCTCAATCTTTCCAGCATCACTTCCACTGTCTGTGATCATCTGAGTGTTGTGAAATATAAGGACAAAAAGTGTTGTGGTATGTTATTTTCAAAATCATCCTACATGAACCTCAACTGGTGCGGATACAAATCAATCCCATATATTTCCAGTTATTCACAGCTTGAATCAAGCATAATAGTAGATGAAAAACTGGGGAAATTTTAATCCGTTGAAGTAGAGGATGACACCAAATGATGTATTACTCGAGGACCGACTCAACTGATACGCGCATTGTAATCTCATATTTTCATGCTTAGCAAGAAAGGATCCCTCTGAAGAGCACAAAAGCTCCTCGTATAATGCAGCTCCAGAACAAACACGACCATGTTAGTGCAAGAACGACGGAAATTCGAAACGTTGATCTCTGGTGTCCGTTGTCATAAGAGACGGAGAAGAAGAGCTCCCTTTTCCGGAACAACCTGTTCCGCCAGCGTCAGCGTTTTATGAAATGTCCTTTGACTGGCGTAAGATTGCTTTTCAATCGATCTCTGTCTTTTGACGATGAGAGCCATTCAGTTCGGGCGAGGGACACACAAAAAGCGATGCAGCGTTAATGAGCTCTTTGATGACCATCCAAAACTTTCTGCTCGGAAAGAGAGAGTTGTTGTGGTGGCCTATACTGCAGCCACCGCTAAATTTGTTCCCATTGGCACGCTCTGCCGCTGACGTGTTGGGCTCGTCATGAAATCTATAATGCAGCAGTTTCTATGCTATTATCGTTGTTAATGGTTTCGGCCTTAACGATTGTCCTGACGCCGCCGGCCGGCCGGCGTTGCGTGCGTTTTATCAGCTCCGGAGTTGGGCGCAGGAAAAGGATTGGGTGAGAGTGTTGAAAATGAAAAAGAATGAAGCGTTTCTATTCAGTTCGATAAAGTGGTCTTTCATATTTTCTCTGCATATTTGGTTTATTTAAAATACGAATGAATGTTGATGTGAGCTTCATTGGATTATGTCACTCTTTGCCAGGAGTAAGAACGCTGGATGACGCATTTCTACTCAGTTCGATGAAATGGTCTTTCATATTTCCTCTGCGAAGAAAGTTAATTTGAGGTAAAATAACTTTTGATATGAGTTTTATTGATTCATGTTACTGTCTTCCAGGAGCAAGAACGCTAAATGAAGTAATTATACTCTGTCCGGTAAAGTGTTTTCTCATATTTTCTCTGCGTAAAAAGTTAGTTTAAAATACATTTAAATGTTGATAGGGGTTTTATTGCTTCAAATTGCGCTCTTCTGGGAGCAAAACGCTACACTTTACACAAATGACTCATATGAAGGTTTTGAAAAATGAGAAATTTGTCTTTTTTACAACTTCTTTTTGCTCATTTTTTTAATTTAAGAAATTCACAGTATTAGTTAATTTCAAGCCAACTGAAGGACAACACAGCTTCAGCTAATTTCCAGCCAATTGCAGGACAACACAGCTACAGCTAATTTCCAGCCAACAGCAGGACAACACAGCTTCAGCTAATTTCCAGCCAACTGAAGGACAACACAGCTTCAGCTAATTTCCAGCCAACTGCAGGACAACACAGCTACAGCTAATTTCCAGCCAACTGAAGGACAACACAGCTTCAGCTAATTTCCAGCCAACTGCAGGACAACACAGCTACAGCTAATTTCCAGCCAACTGCAGGACAACACAGCTTCAGCTAATTTCCAGCCAACTGCAGGACAACACAGCTTCAGCTAATTTCCAGCCCACTGCAGGACAACACAGCTTCAGCTAATTTCCAGCCAACTGAAGAACAACACAGCTTCAGCTAATTTCCAGCCAACTGCAGGACAACACAGCTACAGCTAATTTCCAGCCAACTGCAGGACAACACAGCTTCAGCTAATTTCCAGCCAACTGAAGAACAACACAGCTACAGTCAGGTCTGCTCAGGTGAACCTCAGGCCGGCGCGCGTCAGACTCTTCCCTCTAATAACTTTTCGCGAGCCTCAGCCAAGGATTAAGTCGATGTAAAAACTTTCTTCCGCCGCTGAATATACACGATGTTTTTTAATTAAGTGTGATCCAAGGATCCGAAAATAATTACAGTAGATGGGCTAATTAGAATTAACGAGACAAACTACGCCGCGTTCGAGCGTTTGTAGTTATTTTCGTTACATGCATAATTTTCAAACTATCTTCGTAGAAATTGATGGTTAAAAACTGTGCAACGTATCAAAGTTTATAAGTGTTCCTGTTACATGCTCAATGTTTATTTAGCTGGTTAATTTTACGAAAAAAAACATGTCACATAAAAAGATGGAAGCCTGATAACAAGATGAGTTGCAAAATGATGGTTTTACTGGTAATTTTAAGAAGAAAACATGTTGCCTAAAAAGATAGACGCCTGATACCAGGATGTGACGCAAAAATTATATCCGAATTTAGTGCAGTTATGCCTGTATTTGTTGCACAGAAGCAGCCTAGGTAGGCAGTACGTAGTCGAACGAAGGGTGTAAAGTTTATCACCGCGGTTTACGTCTGCAAATTGTGAATAAAAGAAAAACGAGGAACTTTTGGGCGCAAAAGCAACACATCAAGACTGGGGGTATAATTCTGAGGAAACTTTGAGACTGAAGAAAGTTACTGGAGTGTTTTTTTGATAAGAAAAAACGAACCTGTACTAGTTGTCCTCTCATAAAATACAATGATCACTTGAGAAATGCTTGATAAAGTACATAGAAAAATGAATCTGGCAGGAAAATATCGGTTTGGAAGACTTTGGTTTGGAAGGCGCATTTGAATGACTTGCAGGTTACGATGCCTCCTTGAATGTACAGGGTGTTTCAAAAATATGTACTCACACTTTGCATGCCCAGCACTCACGCATTTTGTTTTCGTGTAGGTGTTTATTGATATAAATACAAATTTAGTGAATTCGATTGAAGAAAAGAACATTAAATTTATGAAAATTGAGCGTCAAATTACAAAACATAGTTGCACCTGAAACAAGAACAAAAAAACACGAGTGATCTTCAGTGTTTATTTTTTTGAAACATCCCGCATTTCCGACCCCACATTGCCAAGGTTCGGAGCTCTATTGCGTACTATATTCATTATTTGATTACTTGAATATCACATTCGCACGTCACGCTGTCACTTCGATCTCATTACTCGTGGTTTTGAGTTAGCAGTACTGCTACTCAGAGCAAAAGAATCGCTAAATCTAAAATATCACTTGTTTCCCATTGTAGACTTAGTAAAGAATAACGAGATCTTTAAATCGTGATATATGTAGTTCACTACGCAACATACAAGAATCGCTAAGGCTAAAATATCACTTGTTTCTCATTGTAGAGTCAGTAGAGAACAACGAGGCCTTGACATTGTGGTATAGTATCCTAAACAATTTCAGATGATATTTTTATGCGAGTCAGACCAAGGTGAAACGCATACATGCCGAGCTCTGTTGCAGTGAGCGCATATCAAAGTTATCTCCCAGGCCGCAGAGTACCCAATAAAAATTGACGTAGAGCCGAGCGACTGCAATCGAGGCATTCTCTAAATAAAGTGATGTTGACAAACGAAAACAGATTCGCTCGTAGAATGCCTTAGAGTCAAACTCAGCACGGCCGGATTCATTGGGTGTGTCGCGCGAGGCTCTTGTTTGCGGACACCAGGAGAGGCTTATTGGAATTCAATGAAGCTTTTACATCACAAGATACTCAAAAGACGGGGAAAATTGTGCCTTTGAGCTCCTGCCGGGGGACGAGCTCTCCAGAATGTTCAATTCTGAGCCATAAATTCAAGTTTGGGCTCATAACATTTCCGAGGGGCGAAATTTTTGCTCAGATGAGGGAGAACTAAAAAGAATGTGACAGGCGAGATGGAAATGAAACCATGAGAAGCAAAAATTTGACATCTACTCCGAGTTTTATTGCGTAGTTTGATTTTGAGCAGGCTCAAGGAAACTTTGGATTAAACAAGAGGAATTTACCGTTTGCAAAAATATACGAAGCGCTAAAAATTTTGTTTTCGAGCTTTATTGCACGATTTCATCAATTTTTAGCATTTTTAAACAACTCGAGAAAAGCATGAATAATAAACCACAAAAAAGCAATACTTAAGGCATTGTGAATTGATCTTCAAAGTGTTTTTTGTCACTTAGATCACTAAAATCTGCAACATAAGAGTGACAGAATAGTGAGGAGCAGATTGTGTGATGTAATCAGAAAAATATTCTTTGCATTATTCCCTTGATCATTTGAAGTATTGAGAATGCAAATTTTATTCTATACATACAGTACAACTTTTTCATCTCATTTTCGCCGATAACCCTGCAGAAAATGAATGGCAATGGACTGCTAGAACAAAAGCTAAAGGAAATCACTGGAGTTTCACGCATTTTGAGTCTGGTGTTGTGCTCAACATCGCAGCTATTCACAGGAACAGACGGCCGCCAGGGACTCGGCTGGCCCGAACAAAAGAAGGGGACCCAATCGTTGTTCCCACTGTGAGAGCGAGCAAAAATGATATTGGGTCGTGATTTTTAAAATTTCAACTCACCGCTTGCGATATGCGAGGACATCTAGTTCTCACTGGCTAAAACTCGCTCTCTAACAATGAGTTCATTTGTGCAGAAAGAAGGGCTTACCTGACGGGATAAATTAAACACATTCTTTTGACTCGACGCCTATGAACAGTTTTCTTCACTTCTGGATCACAAAGTCTGGTTTTGTGATGAAATTCATGTGAGTGTTTTGCTTGCTTAAGCTTTCCTTTGTATCTTATTTTAGAGCGTAATCAGTATTGGACGTTAGTGAACGTTCTGCGTGCGAGTCAAAAGCATAAAGAAATTTCACTGACGTCCAGAATTGATTGCGTTAGTGAACAATATTGGACGTTAGTGAACATTCTGCGTGCGTGTCAAAAGCATGGAGGGGTGACTTCTCAGCTCACTCCTCTGCAGTGCAGGAGCAAATGTAAGAATTTTACAAATTCAATCTCACTCTTCATAAATGAAGAACATGTTTGAACATATGTTGGATTTTCCACAGATTAGTATCATGGAAAATAAAGTGAAAGCATTTGAAATAGGATGAACACTGGCAGACGCCTACAGGTTTCGTGAGGATGTCTCTGGATTGCGTGAATACGTCAGAGGTGCCGAACTTATTACGGTCTCATGTCTCATGAACGCGTGTCCAACTTATTAAAACTCTATACCGTCTCAATGTGACTTGGTTCCGTTGATGCAATAACCGCGGTAGAGCGAGTTCATATTTTACCTGAAAATCATCCCTAGCTCTTAAAAGAGAAACGTCAGTAGTACATTTTTTTTGTCGTTTGGTTGCTTCGTTACTTGAAGCTTTGCATGATACTCCACTTTTGTACCGAATTTGAGCGTTCTATACTTAAAGTCGTTCACCAATGTTCAATTTTCTCAGGATCATTTGGTCGTCTAATGTTCAACGTGATCTTGATCTTAAGTCCTTGCACCAAGAAAGAATTACTCTTGTAAGCCCTTGTATCTTCTTGTATCTCGTAAAATTTCCTAGTGGCACTATAACTACTAAGTTTTTAGTTTTCATAATCAAGCAACTTTCTACAGTATATTGAGGAACTGTATGAATAACTGGAATAACTGGAAATAACTGGATTTAATGAATACTTTTTTCCGTTCAGCTCACTTTTATTTTTCATTGAATTATCCTGTCGGATCGACCTAATTTCGAGGTAAAAGTTATGTATATGTGATGTCCTAAATTTATCAGCCCGTCGTAAAAGCTTTTTTTTCACACGATTTACTTGGCCGGGTTGAGATCGTAAACCGAACATTGAGTTCCAGGAGAGGATAAGAAGCCAAATTTAAAGCCCAGGAAATTCTTCATAAGAAAAATTCTTGGTTTTGAGTCGGCGTGAAGAATATCGGAGCCAGGAAATGGAGTTGTCTCGTTGCCTTCTCACAACTCGCCCTGATGAGCCTTCTACTCCGCGACGCGTTCAGTGGCTGCCGTGTGTGGGCGTGTTTATTGGGGGTGTAATGTGTAGCTGCTGTATGTAGACGTGTTTATTGGGGTGTGTAATGCGTAGCGTGTAGCTGCCGTGTGTAGGCGTGCTTATTGGGCTGTGTAATGTGTAGCTGCTGTGTGTAGGCGTGTTTATTGGGGGTGTAATGCGT
>JACJUY010014001.1:4789-17338 GCA_014220935.1 Platorchestia sp. MABIK | reverse complement strand
GCTCTACCGACTGAGCTAGCCGGGCATATTTCGTTTCACATAGATCTATGGTAATATTGGGACTTACTGAAGTGATGTGCAAATATGAACCATACATGAGTAAAAACAAGCCGCCCAACGTGGGGCTCGAACCCACGACCCCGAGATTAAGAGTCTCGTGCTCTACCGACTGAGCTAGCCGGGCCTTGGTCCCACAAAATTATTAGTTTATATTTAGATATTAAAGATCTTTTAAAAGAGCAAACAATAGATAGGAAAGAATATCAGCAGCAGCAACTACACCTTTTTCACTTCAAATTGATCCATGTCAAGTTCAATTTAATCCAAGTCAAATTCAAATTAATCACTGACAAATTTTACATATACATATATAGGAATACATTTGGATTTGATGTATGTTATGTTGTCTTCAGTACTATCGGTTTTGAAAATAATTTTAAAAATGCCTTTTTCAGTCTCTTATGTACCGATTTCTCTAATATAGGAGTATTGAAGAAAAGTGTTTCTCATTGAATTTGGATCAGCGTTTCCCTCAAGATGGATCTCTACAATCAATCAACAGACTATGAAACAAATGAAGATGAACAAGAAAATATACGCCCAGGAGTAATAAGAGGAGTAAAGAGAGGAAAATATAAGAAAACACGAGAAGAAAAATGCAGAGTGATAGATGCTGCATTGAAAGATGAAGATTGGAGAGCAGTGGCCAACATTTTTCTTGCTAATGCAGGAATGTATCTGTGTAGTAATGTACTCATATAAATTGTAATCAAACGGAATCGTACATTAGTACTCAGTGAATCGTATTTGTATATTTTTTTCAAGAATAAATATACATATCGTCCGGTAGTAAACTTTCATACTTGCATGTATATGATTTCATATGTATGTGTGATAAAGTGGAATTTCAAGTACATATAAATATCTATAAGTGTAAATAAATCCTCGAAAGCATGTGTATGTGTAACATAAAATTACCATTTGAACATAAATATTTTAATGTATGCACACTGCCATTAATGTAGAGTAGTAAAACAACTTTAATGTGTAGTATAATACAAAGTTTTTATAATTGACTTGCATCTTTTACACCGCTCAAAGATCTGAATCACACTCTGCCTCCTGATACTGGATACTTACCCCATTTTACGACAGCTTGTTTTTATACTGCGGAAATTTAATGAATTCCTTGCTGAAAGGAAAATCGTTTTTCTTGCTCATCACATCCAATAGAGACATATTTAACACAAAAAAGCTCAAATTAACTAGTGATTGTGTCAATTTTTAACTCAACTTAGGGTTCGATTAATTTGAATTTGACTTGGATTAATTTGAACTTGACTTGGATTAATTTAAAGTGAAAAAGGTGTAGTCTTGAAATCTCAGCAAAGAAGTTGAGAGCATCGTACTTTAAGCTACTGTTTTACTAAAATGAAGCTGAACCTAACAATATTTTGCTACAAGAATACGGTTTAATTTTTCATTATCCTTAAAGAGACCACAAGTCTGCAAATGCTGAAATTGTAGATCAGTTCACAAGACGTTCGGAAGATGATTAGTACACAAAAATTACACGTGCATACGCGTGTTTGGCATACGAAATGAACGATTTCAATATATGTTTACTAACATTATACCTGCATTCCAGTGCACGAAATGAACTGTTTTATGATAATTTGAACAGAAACATAAGATGTGCACAAGCTACGTACGTAACATACAAACCGAGCACCATTGAAGTAACTAGCACAAAAACTCCGTTCCAGTAAAGAGCGCTCCAATAGTGAAGACAAATTTTCAGCGGGTTGTAAAAGAAATTTTCTCCAATTTTGGAGCTACATGTTGAGGGCACGATTACTTCAAGTTAGCTTGTTAATGTTATGTGCTTATCTATGGTAATTAATAAAATATTATTTCTTCCTTCCAATTGTATGATAGTTATTGTAATTGATAACTATTTTTAGCCCTAAGATACACTCCAAGTAAAGAGGGCAAATCAGGCATATTTTACTGTTTGAATTTCATAAAGGCAATACGGCAATCTCAGCAGCAAAAACACTCAAAGACACTTATGAAAATGATGTTGTGAATGAAAAAGACCTGCAGAAGATGGTTTTTACGTTTCAAAAAGGAGTTCTTCAGTCTGAAAGACGAACCGAGAGAAGGATGCTCAAAAACTCAATTCTGAGCAATTGCAAGCTGCCATTAATGAAAATCCAACCTGCACTACTAGAGAACTGAGCAAAACCTTTAATGTAAGCTATATGACCATACATCGGGAAATGAAAAGACTTGGCAAAGTCTCAAAGGCTAGGAAATGGGTCCCACACGATTTGTCAGAAATTAACAGGCAACAGCGTGTGACCTGTTGTGTTTCACTGCGTTCCCGTGAACTTCAGGCACCTTTTTTAGACCGAATCATAACTGGCGACGAGAAGTGGATCCTTTACAACAATGTTAAGCGTAAAAGATAGTGGCTAAGTCGTGGTTCAAAGCCAATTCCACAGCCGAGAAGTGGACTGCACCCTAAAAAATTCTTTTTTGTGTATGGTGGGATTTGAAGGGAATTGTTTATTATGAACTAATAGGTGGCAATCAAACAATAACATCTGAAGTTTGCTGTCAGCAGCTAACTCTTTTAAAAACAGTTTTACAGGAAAAACGATCTTTTTTGATCAATCGAAAAGGAGTGATTATGCACAATGACAATGCCAGACCCCACACTTCAAACGCCACCAAAAATCTCATTGAAGAATTTGGCTGGGAAGTCATGCTTCACCCACCACATTCTTCCGTTCTTGCTCCAACCGATTTTCATCTTTTCAGGAGCTTACAGAATAATTTAATGGGACAAAGGCTTACTTCAATAGAAGAGGTCAAAATGAAACTAGTTTCTTTTTTTGAGTCCAAACTGGCTAAATTCTATGAAGAAGTAATCAGAAAGCTTATGGCAAGATGGGAAGATATAATTAATAAAAATGGTGACTATGTTGAAGACTAAATAAATATATTTTTGACAGGATTTTCACTTTATTTCAAATCCGTAAATACAGCAGCACGCCTGGACGAGTTAAATACGCTGAAAACTTCCTCTCTGAGTGGAGAGGAAGTCAATGCATGCCTCACTTGAGCTTCACTTAAAATATGATAATATATTAATAAATCAGCAGAGTTGTTATTGAACTTCAGTTGAAGTTAGCCATTACCCTTATTTATCGATATGAGCTAAAATTTCGGATTAGAAACATACGTTTTATTATCGTTATTGATTGAATGAGTTGAAGTTTCAAAGTAGAAACAGTAAATTAGGAAGGAAGTGTATGAAACAAGAATAAAAAGAGATTTGATAATAATAGGGATTGAAAAACGGGACAGAGTCAACCAAAATGAGATAATCGCAAGCAAAACATAAGCCTACTTTATTCTAACAGGTTAAAAACAGCTCTATCTGACTCTCAGCTTGATACCTCACATTTAGCCCTGTGAAAGCGCTCTTTACCCAACTCTGAGCTCGGGACCTCACATTTTACTCCCTGGGAGCGCTCATTCCCCCAACTCGGAGCTCAGGACCTGACATTTTACTCCTTGGGAGCGCTCATTCCCCCAACTCGGAGCTCTTGACCTCACATTTTACCCCATGGGAGCACTCATTCCCCTAACTCGGAGCTCGGGACCTCACATTTTACCCCATGGGAGCGCTCATTCCCTTAACTCGGAGCTCGGGACCTCACATTTCGTCTCGCTGAGACGAACACAACAGTCGACAGTGCGAGAACAACAACGAGAGGAGGCAGGCAGGCAGCACACACCGCACTTAGTACCCTGGAAGCGCTCACTGCCGCAGACACATCAGTCGACAGTGCGAGGAAGAAAACTAGCAATATAAGAGGAGGCAGGGATGCAAGGCAGGGCACCCACCGAGCATGAGCGTGGCGCCGTGCGGGATGACGCCCGAGGTGAGCAGGCCCCCCACCACCACACGCTCCTCCACGTGGAACACCTCGTCCACCTGGAACTGCGCCACGTCCTGCACACACACCTCAGCCTCAGCATTTTGGGACACGTGACGCATTAGGCAACACACGTCCTGCACACACACACACACACGGCACACACGTCAACCTCAGTATATCAGGTCAGGTGACGCGTTAGCTGACGCCTCCCTCACCACACATTTTAACTTTAAATGTACTAAGGCCTCCCTAACCGCAACAAAGGCCTTCTGAAGAGAGGAATGAGCAACGCCTGTGTAATGAGATTGAAACAAGGAAGAGATAAGAGTCATAAGACACATCCCCTCAGTGGGAAACAACTATTGTATCTATGGGAATTAACGCACCCTGGGGAAAAATGTGCGAGGGCCCGAGCTGAGAGATAGGTAGGCCTTCCTTTAGTTGAAATGAATTTTTTTTTTTATTTTGTTCAAGACCAACTTTTATCGGTTCACAGCTCATCTTTTTTTTCAGCACGTACTACTTTCTTCTTCAACTTTGATCTTGTTTCATAAACTTCTTTACCATCTTACTATTTCTATGCCCCTTCTGCACAGATTCCGCGTTCCCTTATTTCCACACTAAATATGCCCTCCTCCTTCCTCTCTTCGGAACGCTTTTTTTAGCGATTAGGGAGGCTTAAACCGACATCTAATCTCATGTAAGACACAAGACTGAAAATGTCACTGCCAGCAATACGGGAGGGAGGGAGCGTAGGTTTCCTGCAGGCAGTCACGACAACCATTGGCGTAAAGGCAGGGTTTATACAACAAATTAAGCCTAATAATTAGGGAATACAAGGTTAAAGAGAGTCATTTTTCTCTTTTATTCCGTAACCTCTGCACTATTAAGTTTTTAAGCATTTTTCTACTTGGGTTTGGTCCCTTTTTTCGTTTGCGCAAAAAGTATCAGGCGTTTTTGTGTATTTAGATTAGATTACATGTTAGTTCAAGCCTCCCTATCCGCAACAAAGGCGATCCAAAGACAGGAAGGAGGAAGGCACCATCTTGTATAAAGATAAGGGAATGCGGAATCTATGCAGAAGAGGCATATAAACAGAAGGTTGAGAAGAAGTTCATGAAACATGATCAAAGTCAAAGAAGACAGTAGTAGGTGCTGAAAAACAGGACAGCAGTGAACCGAGAAAAGGTGGTCCTTAACACAGCAAAAAAAAAACCTTTTTATAACAACAAAAAGAAAACCTACCTAACTCTCAGCACGGGTTTTTACTCATTTTCCCGCTGGGAGCGCTAATTCGCATAGATACAATAATTGTCTCCCCGCCGAGGGTATTTTTTACGTTATTCCTGGCTGTGTTTTCAGTGAGGGTTGCCCAGCTACGCACAACAAGAATAAGCCCCACGCACCTGCTCCGACTTCTCCCTCTCTTTGGCGGTCATCTTGGGCGGGAGCACGAAGAGAAACTGCTTGAGCAGGTCCAGGCCCTCCCCGGTGACGCTGGAGACCAGGAAGATGGGCACGACCGCGTCCTGCCCTCCGCCACTGCCCGCCGTGATCGCGTCGTCCACCGTGCCCACCACCAGCGGCAGCTGAAATGGTGGATATTGTGGCGTCACTTGTGCCCACCACCACCAGCGGCAGCTGAAATGGTGGATATTGTGGCGTCACTTGTGCCCACCACCACCAGCGGCAGCTGAAATGGTGGATATTGTGGTGTCACTTGTGCCCACCACCACCAGCGGCAGCTGAAATGGTGGATATTGTGGCGTCAATTGTGTCCACCACCAACAGCGGCAGCTGAAATGGTGGATATTGTGGCATCACTTGTGTCCACCACCACCAGCGGCAGCTGAAATGGTGGATATTGTGGCGTCACTTGTGTCCACCACCAGCGGCAGCTGTAATGGTGAATATTGTGGCGTCACTTGTGTCCACCACCAGCGGCAGCTGAAATGGTGGATATTGTGGCGTCAATTGTGTCCACCACCACCAGCGGCAGCTGAAATGGTGGATATTGCGGCGTCACTTGTGTCCACCACCAGCGGCAGCTGAAATGGTGGATATTGTGGCGTCAATTGTGCCCACCACCACCAGCGGCAGCTGAAATGGTGGATATTGTGGCGTCAATTGTGCCCACCACCACCAGCGGCAGCTGAAATGGTGGATATTGTGGCGTCAATTGTGTCCCCCACCACCAGCGGCAGCTGAAATGGTGGATATTGTGGCGTCACTTGTGTCCACCACCACCAGCGGCAGCTGAAATGGTGGATATTGTGGCGTCAATTGTGTCCACCACCACCAGCGGCAGCTGAAATGGTGGTGGACACAATTGATGCAACAATTGTGGCATTGGGTCCACCACCATTTCAGCCGCCGCTGGTGGTGGTGGACACAATTGACGCCACAATTGTGTCCACCACCCCCAGCGGCATCTGAAATGGTGGTGGACACAATTGTGGCGTCAATTGTGTTCACCACCACCAGCGGCAGCTGAAATGGTGGATATTGTGGCGTCAATTGTGTCCACCAGCACCAGCGGCAGCTGAAATGGTGGATATTGTGGTGTCACTTGTGCTTCATTACTCTTCAACTCCATCCTACACCTGCTCCATTACTCCTCAGCTCTATTACTGTGCAGCTCCATCCTGCTCCTACTCCATTATTCCTGAGCTCCATGCTACCCCAGAATCCTGCGTTAAGGAGAGCAGTTCAGGCACACAGGGCAGGGAACACTCCGGTGTCAGAGCAGCGCACCACAGGGGCTGAATATCCACTCCAGGCGAACAAAGAGACTTGGCTTCTGCCTTCCACGCACTCCATGTTACGGCGAGGTGTAAAGCATGGACCTGGGAAGTGTGAGCCCTCAACAGGCAATTCAAGGCAGAAATGTATGGTGATTTACTCTACACCGAAAATGTTTTTTAATGTGGACGCCATATTACCTCATTCATCCCGCACCATGTCCAGTAGGTTGCGGATTTCACAGATAAACATAAAAAATGTGAATCATTCCTAATATCTCTTCAGCTCAGACGGTGATTCTTCTAGGGTTAGCAAGGAATTAAGATAAATGAAAGCTTGCTAATTTATTTCAAATTCCGAGATCAAGTGTTGTGCTCTGCCCATTGGGCTGACATAAGTTCCACCGCGTTATAACTTGTGTTGAGGAGACACGGAAGATATACACCACACGCAAGTAAAAGATGCCGCCCAAAGTGGGGCTCGAACCCACGACCCCGAGATTAGGAGTCTCGTGCTCTACCGACTGAGCTAGCCGGGCTTGCTATGTGAAGGAACCATCTCTACTAACATTATGCGTCTCTTTCTACAGCATTTCAATTCACAAACTATCTGGGAGTCCCTAACTACTACCAAAAAAGGGTCCTAAAATAAAAAGAGTTGATTAAGTATGGGAATAAAGAAACTGGAATTTGTGTGCGAAGCGTGCCCACACTCCAGTGCTTGAAAACAATAGGATTGAAAAAGTTAATAAGACAGAATTTAAAGGATGGAATAGTTACAGAAATGATCGTAAGAGATCCGAAAAAGGATATTCCTCAGCAGAGAAAACAAATTGTGTATCAACAAAATGAAAACCTTCTTGACATTCAGCTCTAAAATTAGGACCTTCTTAACATTCTGCTCGAAACCTCACATCTTCCTCCTAGGAGGATAAAATGTTGAGAGCCTTCAACATATAGAAGTAAAACATAACGCCCAACGTGGGGCTCGAACCCACGACCCCGAGATTAAGAGTCTCGTGCTCTACCGACTGAGCTAGCCGGGCTTGCTAAATGAAGGAACGACTAGTGTTGACATTATGAGTTGCCTCAAGAAGCATTTTAGATCACAAGTTCTTTGAGGCTCCCTAACCACAGCCAAAAAGGCTACCCAAAATAAAAATGGATGATTCGGTGTGGGACTAATGAAATCGGATCTTTGTGCGCAAAGTGTGCCCACACACCTAGCGCTTAGAAAAGAGGGATTGAAAAAGTTGATGATACAGAATTTGTACCAGGTAATAGTAACAGAAAAGAGCGTTAGAGATCCGAAAAATGATGATCCGCAGCACAGAAAAAAATTTTTGTCTCAACAGAATTAAGACCTTTCTAACACACAGCTTGAAACCTCACATCTTCCTCCTGGAAGCGTAAAATGTTTAGAGACCACAACATATAGAAGTAATAGTTATCGCCCAACGTGGGGCTCGAACCCACGACCCCGAGATTAAGAGTCTCGTGCTCTACCGACTGAGCTAGCCGGGCTTGCTACGTGAAGGAACCATCTGTATTGACAGGGAACGCGGAATCAATGCAAAGTTGCACAGAAACAGCATGTTTAGAAAGAAGTTTCTGAAACAAGATAAAAGTTGAAGTAAATAAACAGGACAACAGTGAACCAAAAAAGATGGTCTTTAAAAAAAAACTTTTATTTCAACATAAAGAAGCCTTACCTAACTCTCAGAAGGACCTCACATTTACCCACTGGGAGTGCCAATTCCCGTAGATACAACAGCTGTGTCCCCCGCGGGGTGACCATAAGAATCACTGTAAATAGAAAAAGGTCTAAAACGCATTAACATTTTGTTGAGGAGATATTATTTCTCCATATTACTGACGTAAAATCTATCGCCCAACGTGGGGCTCGAACCCACGACCCCGAGATTAAGAGTCTCGTGCTTTACCGACTGAGCTAGCCGGGCATGCTAAATGAAGGAACGACCAGTGTTGACATTATGAGTCGCCTCAAAAAGCATTTTAGATCACAAGTTGTTTGGGGCTCCCTAACCACAACCAAGAAGGGCTTCCCCCCAAAAAATGAATGATTTAGTACAGGAAAAAGAATGGCAATTTGAGCGCAAGGTGTGTCCATACACCCAGCGCTTAGAAACAGTGTTTATGAAACAAATAATTTGAGGGAAGTAATAGTTACAGAAAAGAGCGTTATTTAACCGAAAGAGGATAGTCCGCACGACATACAAAAACTATTCAAAACTATCAACAGAAGCAAGACTTACGTAACAATCAGGTCGAAACCTCACATCATCCCTCTAGAGGCGTCAAATATTAAAGTATACAACACTTGAAAGTAAGATATGACCCCAATGTGAGGACAGTGACCACGTGTGCGGAGATACGGAGAGGTTTGTTTATTTTGAGCCGCGGTGAAAGGTCCTGTTCTTACATTGCAAGCACTCTCAGATGGACTCACAACTCATCGCCAAAAGTAGAAGTGAGGGTCATTTTACCAACCCAAGCTATCGGACAGCGCCATTAAAATGTCTCGTTGAAAAAGAAACCCGTGTTAGAAAATAAGACTCCGAAGCTATCGACATCGTGAGAGGTGGAGAATATTAGTCCAAAAGGAGAGGCCCTTGTAAAAATGTAGAAATCTTTTTTTGATTGAGCTAGTCTACGCAGCAATTTATCTCATAAAAGCACAAAAATAGTTTAGAAAATCAAACAGTAAAAATGCGTCGTATTCATTAGTTGAGAAGAATGAGAGTCACACTCCGGCAAACAATTTTTGGTTTTATCACTGTTCCAGATTGTTTAATCAAGAGTCACAATTGCTGTGAATTGCAATTAGTTGAAGAAAGCCATCGCGTTCAAATGAGCCTGGGTTACTTTGGCTGAAATTATTTAATTTAATATCTTGATTATGTAAAATTGCTTCAATGTCTCTGTGAAATGAAGATATCCGTAAATTTAGTAAATTTTGACACATTTTATGACTTTGGAAAATGGAAAATAAATATCGATCTGCGATACAGCGAAATGGGAATATTAAATAAAATTAGTTTGCATCATGTTAGTTTCCAGACTCCCTGAGTATAACAGCGGTGTTCAAAGAGAGGAAAGATGAAAGCACAATTTAGTGTCGAGTTAAGGGAATGCGGAATCTATTCAAAGAGTGTGTTCCCACACAAGATCGCCAGCGCATAGACACAGCAAGTTGAGAGAAAAGTTTATGACAAAATTAAACTGAAGAAGAAAGTGGTGGGTGATAAAAACTGCGTTGCAGTGAACCAACCCAAGAAAAGGTGGTCTCCAAGAAATAAACATACTATTTCAACAAAAAAAATGAGCCTACGCAACTCTCAGCTTGGGACCTCAAATTTGCTCCCTGGCAGCGCTGGTTCCCACAAATACAATAGTTGCATCCCTCTGAGGCAGGAACTCCCAAACTGGGGTGCGAGATATTTCAGGCGATGTAAGAAAGTCCAGGTGATAGGATTCAGCCATATATTGGCAGTCTTATTTTTTTAGACGATGCAAGATAAGTTCAGGTAAGTGATAGAATATTGGCTATATGATCAGTTTTCTATTTCAGGAGGTACGACGTTCAAATGAAATTTCTTTTGAGGTGCGGGGGAAAAAAGGATTGGAACCCTTACTCTTGGGGATTGTATTGAATTGAATTCTTGACCGCAGGTGAATTGATTGATTGTGTTTAAGAAAATTTTAGCCCCTCTTACTACAACAAAGATGTTCAAAAAGAGGAAGGATGAAGGCACCATTATGTATGGAGTTAAGGAACGTCGAATCTATGCACAAAGGATATTCCTGCAAAGGATTCCACGCGCATAGAAACAGTAAGATAAGAAAGAAGGTTATGAAACAAGATGAAAGTTGAAGAAGAAAGTCAGAGGTGCTGAAAAACAGGACAGCACTGAACCGAAAATTGGTACACTTAACATAACAAAAAAACTTTATTTCACCAAAAAATAAGGCTTACCTCTCAGCTCGGAACCTCACACATATCCCCCTGGGAGTGCTAAGTCCCAAAGACACAATATTATAGTTAGACCAGCGTTATTGTTTGTCAATATTATAAGTTAGACCAGTGTTATTTATTGCCAATGTTAGAATTAGAGCATTGCCAATATTAGAGTTAAAGCGAATCATGTCTCAAAGATATATTATCTAGAACACAGGTCCAGCATTTGAGGAATCTTGACAACCATCACAAAAATGGTTTTGGAGGGGCAAGTCAATCGGAAAACGAACGCTGATGAATATTCGTAATCACTTGTTTTCACAGGTTGTTGTCCTACATTCTCCATTTGCGTTACACGTTGCTATCCATTTTTCTAGGTTGTCCTGTATTATTCTCAAAGAGTTAATATCATTTACACTTACGCGCGTAAGTGCATCTTTCCTCCACATGAGATTCCCTCATTCATTAACCCAAGTTGGCAAGGGACCAAACCCCATCGCTGAGAGGCTCAAGCTCTACCGATTGAGCTAGCCGGGCTTATTTCACCTCAAGTCGATCTACGCTAATATTATGATTACTGAAGAGATGTGCAAATCTGAAACATTCACGAGTAAAAAATACCGCCCAACGTGGGGCTCGAACCCACGACCCCGAGATTAAGAGTCTCGTGCTCTACCGACTGAGCTAGCCTGGCTGATTTCATTAACGATCTACGCTAATATTCGGACGTACTGAAAAGATGTGCAAACTGAAACATTTACGAGTAAAAGATGCCGCCCAACGTGGGGCTCGAACCCACGACCCCGAGATTAAGAGTCTCGCGCTCTTCCGACTGATCTAGCCAGGCTTATTTCATTAACGATCTACGCTAAAATTCGGACGTACTGAAAAGATGTGCAAACTGAAACATTCACGAGTAAAAGATGCCGCCCAACGTGGGGCTCGAACCCACGACCCCGAGATTAAGAGTCTCGTGCTCTACCGACTGAGCTAGCCGGGCTAGTTTTACTTCAAATCGATCTATGTTTATATTAGCACTTAATGAAGAGATGTCCAAGTCCGAAACATACATGAGTAAAACAAACCGTGGGGCTCGAACCCACGACCCTGAGATTAAGAGTCTCGTGCTCTGCCGACTGAGCTATCCGGGCCTCCTCCACTTCATATCGATCTACTAGAGATGACACAAAACACACAGAACTACACGCGGTAATGATGGCTGACCTTCTTGAGGGGCGGGGCGGTGAGGGCTGCCCTGAGGGCGGCCAGAGTGTGGGAGAGCTGCAGAGGCGTGGCGAGGTCCGTCTTCGTCACCACCAGCAGAAGTGGCAGGTCCACAGCGCGCGCCAGCGACAGGTGCTCTTCCGCCATAGCAGACAAACCGCTGAACGCACTGTGTGTTCAACCGGGGTTATTGGACACTGTGTGTTCAACCGGGGTTATTGGACACTGTGTTCTACCAGGGCACAAACAGGAGACGTCAAACTTATTTCCCTGGTCTAGCCGAAACAAACAGAAATCACCGATTTTTATCATGACTTCGGCCGAAGGTATTTGGCCGAAACAAACCGAGGTGACAGAATTGACTGTTAGTTTTTTATTGTAGAAATTATACTTTGACTTTTTCAGAAAAAGATACTCTCCACTTGACACAAAACAATATTTACCCCCACTTGACACAGCGCACACATGACACGTCCCCTGACGCAACACACGTCAGGACGCACGCAACACACGTCAGGACGCACGCAACACACGTCAGGACGCACGTACCTGACGACGAGCACGACGCTACACACGTCGCAGCTCACCAGACGCAACACACGTCGCAGCTCACCAGGCGCATTATTATTATTATATAAGAAAGTTTTAGCCT
>JACJUY010014000.1:2865-18534 GCA_014220935.1 Platorchestia sp. MABIK | reverse complement strand
TGTCATTGCATTTGTCTATTGTCATTTGTCTATTGATGTGCTATTGTGATTGTACTATAGATACTAATGTACTACCATGTCTATGTTGATCTAATCTTGGATAGAAGACATAATAATTATATTATTCGTACAAACTATAATACATTTGCAAGGTTGTTATGGCCGTCATCCAGTTAGGAGTCTGTAGTAAACATGTGCTGAGTTACCGGTAAATAAATATTTCTGTGAGTCATTACTGCCTCAAATAGATCGTAGGTGACACTATTTTGTGAACTGTAGACGGTTGGGGGAAGCTTTGCTAGGTTAAGAGGAGCGGTAGAGAAGATATACAATTTCTTGTATATTGTGTTGACAACCTTGGCTCCATGAACACAAACCTGCGGTCAGTTGTCGCCAGCACACGGCCGTGTTCTTCTATAGCTCCCTCCCTGAGTGTACAGAGTTGTATCGTTTGGCCGTAGATAGTAAGGCTGATTAGTTGTATTTAAATAAAATCATTACCTAACCCCTAGCTCGCCTACCTCATGCACAGTTGTAGAATTGCTACACGTGACCAGTGGCACGCGCAGTAATGTTACTAAAGTGATCTGAATGCTTATTCATGGCCACGAATGGCTTCAAAAATATATAAGTTAAGGTTTTCCACCACTAAATGTGCCACATAATCATAAGAAGTATTTTATTGTGTCGGTGAATTTTACGGTTAATAATTCTTAGAATATGTAAATTTTGTGTTTTTTATATGTAAATATCATGAATGGTTCTCTAATTACCCTGATTATTTATTTCTCAATGCCTATGATTCATGCTACAATAGACATATTGATTTATGCTACAATAGACATGTTGATTTATGCTACAATAGACATGTTGATTTATGTTACAATAGGCGTGTTGATTTTTGCTACAATAAGCATGTTGATTTATGCTGCAATGGACACGTCAATAGACATGTCGCAAGTCTACTATGCAGGTTGTAAATTGTATAATTTCGTTCTTAATCAAGATTATTTGTTGCAAATACTATGAGAAACATTTATTGTTTTTGAATATCAGGAGACAGTTCCACAGTCTGCCAAAACGTAACCCGTGGATGTGCGGTGGGGTCAAATGACCCCAACTGAATTTTAAACTCAAATAAGTGTAGGTTTTATCCAGATATTGGAACATGGCTTGGTGAGTTCTCCCAAATACCTGAAACTGGTTAACTTTCATGTGCATTGTTTCTCGAATGAAAAGTTTAGGCTCAAATTGAGCTCACGGTGTAAGTTTGTTCGAAATAATATCGTGCATCTACTGGTTAAGCCTTGGTAAAATTTAGGTTTTTTCACATCTCAACACAAAAACTATTTTGATAACTGTTGTAGATTAAAATATGCGTCGTTGTAATGTGACACTGGTTTTGTAAGTAAGAGCTCCGGAAGCCGTTGTTACGCTCCTCCTTTCCGAGCTCCGGGAGCTATTGTTACGCGCTTTTGCCTGACTTCAGGGCACGCTGGTTTTAAGAGGAAGTCTGTAACCGACAGAGACCAATACACTGATACGTACGTACCAGAGTGTTTCCTTACTCCTGCCTTGGTAGTCTATAGCTCCTGAAACTTTAGTTTGCAGCTACCGCTAAATTAACCTCATTTTGTTTTGAAAAGAAACTACACAACATTATTTGGCTACGCGGATTTTGAATCTCCAACGGGAATTTGAATTTAAAAAGTGATTTGAAACCAAGATGGTGCATTCTACAGTTAGCTGTCCTCCATTCGACGTTGAAGTTTAAACAGTGTGGGAATTTTTACAAAGATTAAAAGTGCAGTGTGCAGACTCTTCAGAAGGCAGGAAACAATGGCGGTAAGAAAGCTAGTATTTTAGTTAAAGCTTTGCTTGTAAACATCATTACTGATCTACAGCGAAGAATTAGGCCTACGTAACTCACTGATGCTACGTATGATACACTAGAAGAGAAGTTAATACAGCAATTTGCAATTAAGAAATCCAATGTCGGTGCATCTGCTATATTTTCTAAACAAAAATCAAGGTGAGAATGAATCCATAGAAAGTTATGCTAAAACGTTAAATGACTTAGCATCTGCGTGCAACTACGATAATTGCTGTCGGGATCGTCTCTTGAGAGATGCTTTCGCTGCTGGTCTACGTTAATCGCAAATTCTCAATTCAGTTTTACGCAAGTGTGATCGAAAATCGTTCAACGAGCGTGTTGAACATGCAAAAATCATCGAACAGTTAAATACCGATGCTCACGAGATTATTCGTGAGGATTCATCTTCATCGTTTTTCACAACAGAAAAATTACAGTCGAACTACATATGCATCCGTTGCGGCGCTAGGTAGAAATATCTTGCAAAGAATTATTATGCTTTGAAATTTAAATGTAACACATGTATATTTAGTATATTCCCACATTAATTTGCTGCTGAAAATTATGTCTAGAAGCATTCAAGGCAAAGAGCAGTGTACATAGAATAAATTAATATGGAATAGAACAACTAAAGAATAGTTGTACAGAAGTTCTCCTTAGACGTGAAAGGTTGCGGTATTCTACAAAGGCTTGCGATAGATTGGGCGTTTCATCAAAGGCGCACAATATCATTAGTGTTCCCTTGGGGGACTTTCAATGATGGTGTTGGGTATTGTGTACAAACTTGGTAAAATGAGACCATAAAATTCATCAGGGAGCCGTAGCAATCGTAATAAAAATGAAAAAGCATGATTAGCTGATTTAATCATTTCATCATTTAAGGTATATATTCGAATAAAATCTAATTTCAAACGCTTCGGCCACAGGCCATCTTCAGCGGTCAGAATTCTGAAAAGTACAAAAAAAAAAACTATTTCAGAATGTAAAATCTAAAAGTAAGCTATAAAATTCCGTTAATTCTGATTATCTATTTACTTTGGCTAAAGGAAATGAACTAAGAGTGTTGTTTAACCCCGGTTTAAGTTTAAAAATGTACAAGGACTCTAAAATGCGCATATCTGTATTAAAATGTGGTTTAACCAAGATCGAAAATTGATTAATGGTAATTACATTACCGCATTGTCAGAATGCTCTCCAACGGCGGAAAATGGGGGCTTTGACAAAATTGGCCCTGTTCTAAAGCTCCTACCAGAATGCTCGCAAACGTGAGTGCGAAGAGAACGGGATGTACAGTCAATGAACTCTGATGCTCAACTAAACTTATAAATAATAGTAGCTTGCATTCCGGCAGGAAGCTTATCTTTATAATTAAAATACGATGATACCGTAAAGCTGTTCACCAAAACAATTTTAAAATTCACGCCAGAAAAATACTTCGAAAACACACAAGCCAATTTTTTTTTAACTTCTCAAACTGCGCACCAAAGTAAGGAAGAGTGCTATGGGCGGGGTCGATGTTGTCAACTTCAGATCTGTTGCCGTAAAGCCTATCTAGGAACAAACGTATTTTTGAATCTAGGCAACTTACAGAGTAGCCATTGTTTTTGAAAAAACTCAAAAAGTCAAATTGTTGATGTTAGAAACGAAAATTGGTACATATTTTAAAGGCGCGGGATATCAACGTTGTGACACTATTAATCTTCAAAGACCATGGACAAAAGATGTAAAAACTTAGGTGTAGTTCTGATAAACTCTTTTATCTATAAACAGTGCACTCGAATATATTTGATTTATGAATTAGGCAGTTTGTAAACGAAATCATTTGATCTTATTCTACTTCCATGATAAATTTCATATTTTTAGGTTTTTATTCAAATAATCTAAGAACAATTGGGAGTGAGATGGTTCACAAAGAGCAGGAACGTGTCATGTATTTAACGTCTATAAAACACGGGCTTAAAAGACTCGGGGCAGGTCGACAACCACTGAACTTTATTTTCACACATTAATATGTTGGCAAAAATTCGGCCCAAAGGCAGGCCCATAGCCCATGCCTTCCGTGTGTCTACGATATTTTGAATCAAACACAAATAAGTGAATTGAGCACAGAGAATTCTAAAAAAGTTTTGAAACTCTCCCGAAAGATGCCTGTGGTTTTATTTGTTAAATTTCCGAAAAGTTTTCGTAGACAAGTTGCAATAGTGTGGAGTAAATAGTAAAACTATCCAGAGCTAATTTTCTCCACGAGGCATCAGAAAAATACGTACCCTGAGGATAGGGTAGAAATCTGAGGCATGGTCTTAGCCGCGAATCGAAACTATTTTTGCACTTAATTTAAAATCGAATCTTTCCTCATTAATAACATGTTTTCCAGTCTGGCTAAACTGTACGAAAAATATTTCTTACAAACAATAAATTTCCATTATTATTCCATTGATACAAAAATTTTCAAAATTTCGCTTCACTTAGGTTGACTATCTATATTTTAATGCATAAATTCGCATAGAATGGATCAATGGTGAACCGTCGGTATTCATTTTTCTGACACATGTTTATTGACAACATTCTTATTTGTTCATGCGTCCATGTCCCTCATCACGTCATACCATCTGCACGTCCCATGAGTTTTGTAAATAATTACTCGTCAAATTAGACTTACTATTGTGAACGGATGAACGTTTTAAATAGTATTGGTATAATGGGATGAACATTATAAATAGTATTGGTAAATGGGATGAACGTTATAAAGAGTATTGGTATAATTAGCTCCAGCAGCATGTACATATGATCGCTGGTAATTGTGTTGACATTTCTCATGCTGTTACCATAGCTTCATGCGGTTATAAACTCTATTTTCTTCATCTTCCGTTCAGGACATTCACTAAGCCAAAATTTTCGGTCTGTGATCACCTTGGTTTAGTTCTCTGTTATCAGCAGCAAACAAACAAATATCTTCCGTAAGAAACCTGACAATGGAGAATGTGATCCCAAGCGTACCATGATGATAAATATATTGTAATTGTGTTGATTTGTTTGTATCCTAAACAGAAGATGAAGAAAATAGAGGTAATGATCGTATGAAAGAAAGGAAATACCTTGAGAAATGAGATCATAATTCCCAGGGATTACATTCATATAATGCTGGAGCTACTTATGCCAATACTATTTATAACGTTCACCTCATTACACAATGATAGCAATGGCACAATAGCAAATATAATTCGACGAGAAATGATTTACAAAACTCATGTGACATGCAGGTGGTGCGACGTGATGAGCCAGCATGGACGCGTGGGAAAAATAAAACTATTACCGTTAAGAATGCTGAAAGGAAATGAATTACAATGGTTAATCATTAATTTATTTATTGCAAATGTACGCATTGAGAAATAAATAATCAGGGTAATTAAATAACCATTTATGATACTTACATATAAAAAACACAAAATTTACATATTCTAAAAATTATTAACCGTAAAATTCACCGACACAATAAAATACATCCAATGATTATATGGCACATCTTGTGGTGGAAAACCCTAACTTATTTATTTTTTAAACCATTCGTGGCCATGAATAAGCATTCAGATCACTTCAGTAACATTACTGCTCGTGCCACTGGTCACGTGTAGCAATTCTACAGCTGTGCATGAGGTAGGCGAGCTAGGGGTTAGGTAATGATTTTATTTAAATACAACTAATAAGCCTTACTATCAACGGTCAAACGATGCAACTCTGTACACTCAAGGAGGGAGCTATAGAAGAACACGGCCGTGTGCTGGCAGCAACTGACCGCAGGTTTGTGTTCATGGAGCCAAGGTCGTCAACTCAATATACAAGAAAAAATTGTATATCTTCTTTATAGCTCCTCTTAACATAGCAAAGCGTCACCCAACCGTCTACAGTTCACAAAATAGTGTCACCTACGATCTATTTCAGGCAGTAATGACTCACAGAAATATTTATTCACCGGTAACTCAGCACATGTTTACTACAGACTCCAAAACTGGATAACGGCCATAACAACTTTGCAATCTAACCAAATAATACCCGTTGTGTGTTTATTCATATATCTGTTTGGTGTCCACTTCTTAAGAAACATAGGATGTCTGAGTTTGCGGTACCATGGATACGGAATTCCTAGGTATAACTTCAAAAGATGGCTTTTACAGGCATTGATATGTTTGAATTATACCTGGATGTGTTCTTTTAGTACACTCCTGATCAAAAGTTTAAGACCACGTGGAAATTTAGATAAATGCCAACTTTTCAGTGATAAATAATTAAATGCATTCAACTAGGGATCGGTTATTCCTGAAGGCAAAAGGTGAGAAAAACAAAAAATAATAATTGTAACAATTTATTAAGAAATCAACACTTTTAATAAATAAAGACTTTTTCAGTTGATCATAATTGTAACACCAGGTTTAAAAAGGTTAAGCTTAAGTGTAATTTCCTGCATTTCAGATTAGTTACAGGTTGGCACTGATAGCGTGAAGGTTTCAACATGCCCAAAGTAAGCAAACTTCCCGAATTTGAACGTGGTCGAATTGTCGAACTGCAAAAGCGAGGCTTGTCGCAGCGCGCAATCGCAGCTGAGATTCACCGCAGTATAACTGTAATTTGCAACTTCCCAAAGGACCCAGAGAACTATGGAACAGCAAAATCTAGTGGTAGTCCGAAAAAACTTTAACCTGCATTGGGTAGGAGAATAAAACGTGTGGTTTCTCAAGGCAGAGGACGGTCTTCCAAGGAAATTAAAGTCCTCACAGATGCTGATTGCAGTGCAATAACGATCAGGCGGCACTTACGACAAAACAGCATGAAAAACAAGAAACGTCTACAAGGTCCTCGGCTGCTTCAACGTCACAAAGTGGCCCGTTTACAGTTTTCTCGTGAGCCCCAAACATGGGACGTTGAGAAGTGGTCTCAAGTTTGGTTTTCTGATGAGAAAAAATTTAATATGGATGGCCCTGATGGCTTCCAACGGTACTGGCATGACAAAGAAATCCCTCCTGAAATGTTTTTCACGCGCCATAGTGGTGGAGGCTCCGTTATGGTATGGGGCGCATTTTCCAACAGAGGAATCATGGAGCTTCAGGAGGTACAGGGTCGTCAAACAGCTGCTGGTTACGTCGGAATGCTGCAAAGATCATCTTTGTCAGCAGAGGGTCCTCGTCTGTGTGGTGATGGATGGATTTTTCAGCAGGATAATGCAGCAGTCCACACCGCCAGCCAGACAAAGACTTTCTTTCAAGAAAATGGGGTCACTGTTTACGTCATCCAGCATGTTCGCCGGACTTAAACCCAATAGAAAATGTTTGGGGGTGGATGGCGAGAGATGTTTATGGAAATGGTAAACAATTTGCGTCAGTAAACGATCTTCGTGCTGCCATCTTCAGGAGCTGGGACAACATTCCTCGAGCCTTTACGGAAACCCTCGTTTCTAGTATGCCACGAAGATTTTTTGAGGTTAATAACAAGAATGGAGGCAGTACTCATTACTAAGTTCAATGTTTGCTCACCTCAATGTCGTTGAAGAAAGATTTCCTGTGATTTTTGTATGTGGTCTTATCATTTTGATCAACTGAAAAAGTCATTATTCATTCAAAGTCTTGATTTCTTAATAAATTGTTACAATTGTTATTTTTTGTCTTTCTCACTTTTTACCCTTAGTAATTACCGATCCCTAGTTGAATGCATTTAATTGTTTATCACCAAATAGTTGGCATTTTTTAAAATTTTCAAGTGGTCTTTAACTTTTGATCAGGAGTGTAAAGGGCTGGTTAGATTAGGATTGGATGGGATAGCATAGGTCAGGTAATATTGACGGAATTTTTATACGGGTCAATCTAGGAATTTCCACGGGTCATTCTACTACCTAAAAGTACCCTTGGTTTATTTGTTTTGAGTCCGCTTCTTTCATCTCTCTGTCATGCTCATAAAGATAGCCATAATGACCGTATCTGTGATGCGAGTTTCACCAGTTCGCAAGTACAATATTATTTTGTATCATCGGTACTGTTAGAATAGATATTTGTTGGTCATCCGCGTGTGGAGAGTTTGTTCAAGACAGGTATTGAATCCCGGAATTTTTGGCGAGCCGTGCACACTAGTTATATTATAGTTTTAACGAATAATAAAATGAAAATATCGCACAAATAAATAACAGCAGTTACTGCATTACTGCTGTGAAAAACATGAAACGGAAGCCAACAGTAAAGTTTTTCCACAATAGACTGATCCATTGAGTTGTATGAATGGTTATTTAAAACCTTCAAAATAAATAGTTACATATTTTAGCACAATAGACACAATAATTGTATACATTCACGGTACGTATACGACAAGGATGTGATAATATTTATCTTTCATCATTTGAAATATAATTGGAGAGGTCAACTCTCACTGAGGTAATATCTATCGTTCACTTGACATGAATAATATTCTATTAGAAAACACGCTCCTATTACCTTAAATTATATTATATCCCCTTCTATTATTTTTGAACGGAATTTTGAGATGAATTTACAGAGAGATTTTAGCTCAAACTCGGACACAACGCCAGGGTATTGGCGGATCAAGTACTCCAGCAACAGCAACAATACCAACAGCAACAATACATACAGCGGCAGCAACAATACCACCAGCAACAGCTACATGCCAACAACAACTCAGCAATCCCAACAGCAAAAGCAATAATACCAAGTAAATATATTTTTTATGTTCGCACAATTACTTTTTTCTATTGCGAAAATCGAAAATTTTTATAGGAGAAAATGTGTTCAGAATTCCATTTTACATATCTGTATTCATTTTCGTACCTCTAGATGCAATAGAAGCGTGAACAGTGAAATTTGAAAAATTCTGTAAATAAGGTAAAATACAGGGTAGTAGATCCCATTAACCTAAAGATCTGTTGTGCACCAGTTTGAGTAAATTGGCCTTCCACGTGACTTTTTAAAAAATTAAAAACTTTTTATTCATAATTATAGGAAATACACTCATCAGTTAGCACTTGGTGGTTAAAGATATTTTTTCATAGTTGATAGCCCACATAGGTTAGGGTGGATAAAATGTTTACTCTGACATCAATTGGCAAATCAATTATACTGTTCATTCTTTGTTAACACTTCACATTTTAATTTCCCATAGGCTTCATTTATGGTTGGCTAAAAGTAAACCAATTATCTAATGTGAGGTCACAAGCTGAGATTTAGGTAGGCCTTCTAATTGTTGAAATAAAATTAATTGTGCGTCTCATGGTGCGTCTCATGGTTCATGGAAGATTGTGCGTCTCATGGCTCAGAAATTACCCTAATTTTCCGGCTAATTCAGAGGTTCATTCAAAGGTTTCCAGTTAAGTTCCCCAAAACGGCTAGCCGGTGCGATATCAGGGATTAATGTTGAAAGTATTGTTGGTGGTTAATATGCCCATACGTGTCTAATAGTAGTATGTCAAATGACGAGATTAGGGAAAATAAAATGCATAACTAAAACACAAATTTATAATATTTTTTACACAACCACTGGCACAACAGAGCTCATCGGAGTCAGACACATAAAAATGTTGTTGTACAGCGATAACCAAAACCCTTAAAATACAATTGTAGCAGTTAATAAAATTATCCCCAAAATAATGATGTCATAATAGATTTGAAAAAAAACAGTAGTCAATGCTGAAAACCATCTAAGGAACCTGAAATTGTGGTATGACCAAAGCAGCCTCAGACTTAACGCAAGTACAACGTCATACATAATTTTTGGGTCAAAGAATGCTATCAGAAATTGATTAAAATTTACAGTAACATTTGGAGATCATAAAATCGAGCCAGTAGATAAGGTAAAATATTGTGACGTTTCGTTAGATAAAAATTTGACTTCCAAACCATACGGGGAAACAATGGGCAGTAAAATATTTTTTCATCGCATTAAGGACACACTAAACGAAAAATCTAGATTATTGGTGATTCAGTCTATAGACTATAGTATTATCGCGTTTGAACAATAAAAGTCTAGCCCGGTGAGATAGATCTCATTATCTTCAAAAGGAATTGCAAAAATGTATGAACTTCGCAGCCAAAGCGGTGTGCATAAGTAATTTTAAGAAACGCAATCATTCAATCCCCCTTCAAGTAAACTTGGCTGGACCCCATTTGCAGACAGATTCATGATCCAAAAAGCTCGATAAGTATTCCCGTCTTTCTACTACTTTCAGAGTAATGCAGACGTTGTAAATTTCTTTCACCTAATATTGCGAATGGAAAGCCAAATTAGAAGAATGGTGTCATAGTTAGTTACTGTTCGTCTGATCAGGGGCAGAAATCTCTTTCAGTTTCTGGTGCTCTATTGGGTAATAAGCTTCCTCAGTGTGTAAGATACTCGAAAGCTGTGAAAGAATTCAGGGTAAATGTGTTCCATCATTTCACATCTCTGTCATAGGAAAAAACGGACTGTAACACTTCGATGGAAATTAAAAATAAACGATCGACCGATTGCCTTAAATATACTCATTGCTGCTTTGGGTATTATTTTAGAGCAATGCACTAATCAACTTTCAAATCTTTGATGCTGGTTTAATGGTAATGACATCAAAATAAGTAAGTTTTCTCATGTGCGCCATCCGTCGCTAATAAGTATTTACCGAGTTATAGAAGTATGTTAACTTCCGTTTTCCTTTACAATTTTCCTCTTTCAAATGGCATAAATCGTTGCGTTTTCTTTTCATTGAAAATTTGAAGTGGAGACTTCGATAGAATTTCTGTTCCGACGGCTCTAATGTGCTGGAATGGACGTTAGATTACGTTACGTTAGGTTATCGGCGCCCGTTTCTGTTTCCCCAAATGCAAACAGGCGAATGAAAAAAAAACAAGAAATGAACATAGGTACATGTAAACAAATTATCTTACCATTCGTACGATGAGCAAGCTCTGAAATTCATGGTGTAGACTTTTACATGTTTCTAGACATGATGTACGTGCTCGTAGTGGTACAGTGGTTAAGGGATCGGCCTTGCATGTTGGAGACGAGGGTTCGTATCCCGGCACTGGCGCGGCGATTTTCCCCGTTGGGTATAAGGGAGAGCTCAAGCACAATACCCCACTCAACCCAGGTGTCGGAAATGGGTACCGGCTTCACGGGGGAACCGTCATGGTGTCCTATATATAGTGTTAGTTATACGACATTTGAAAACCCAATGCTTAAGATCATATATATCAGGCTTGATTGGAAATAAAGCATCCCTAGATGCCGATGTTTGTTTGTTTAGATTCGCATGTTTTACTGTGTTTTGCACAAATTAATTTTGGATAACCTTATCTCATGACTTTGAAACCCTTTACAACGGTATTTTAAAAAAAATTCGTGAAGCATTTCTGGTGGCTTTATTTTCCTTAAATCAAAGTGAAGGACGTACGAGGTATTCACTTATGGTAGTTAAAAGCTCTCGGGGATCTTGCCATGTTTGGAATATCCCAGAGAATCTTTATTTTTGTTTGTTTCTCGAAATGGCATAATAAACTCCTGACAAGGTTATTGTACTCTTCGTTCTCGTTTGTGTTGTATATATTTCGTGTACCAACATTTCTTAAAAAAATAAGCATCATTTTTTCTTTCTTTCTCTCTCTGCGACCAGTTGGTACTTGAATACAAATCAGAAATAACTCTAAATTTCAGTAAATATATGCAGCACATTAGCCCACTGTTAACTCTACGTGCCAAAATTTTGTGGATATTGGGTACTTAAATGTGATATCCGGCTATCATCGTGTCTCCATTTTATCCCATGTACTCATTTCCGTACTTTGTTGAAAGAAAACACTGAGAGGATGAGAAAACTGTGATGTGTGTCTCACATTTCTTAAACTGTAACTTGATTTCCCTCATTACTCTGTAAGAAAGTTAGAAACTAATTAATTTTTAAGTTGCTTGAAGTCAATTTTACTTTTCCACAATTATTCATTTTTTTCGATTACACCGAGCAAAACAGCCTTCACTTTGATGTAGCAGGAGGAGGATGTTTTCATTGTTGTTATTTGTCCTCATGTTAATTTTCGATATATATCTAAAAAAAACCGAATGGGCCATAAAAAAGTAAACATTTCAGTTCCACTTGATGGATCACACACAGAGGTATGTCTCTTGACAACAAAGCTTTAGGTCTGAGTACAAATGAGGTCCAAGTTCTCTGAAAATATGCCTTTAAATGTAAATTCTCAAATGACTTGAAGGGGTCAACCCAGCGTTTTTTAAATTTGGATCCGATTCGTTTGAAGTTTGGTCACTCTATGTATATGTTAAAAAAACATATTTTACTTATGTATCTTTTTCGATTTAGGCCTTTTTTAAAAACTACGAAATATTAGTTTTTTTGGTATATTTTTATGGATATTTCAAACAAATAGAATTCATTGAGCTTTTATGCTAGAACAAAACCAAAAACATTTTTAGAATCCATTGAGCATTGCAAACAAAGTTACAGGACCCAATTTTTCATTTGAAATTTTTCTTTCATTTTTTATATGCTATATTTGATCACTAATAACATTTAAATTTTTTAACTGATTTTTGCATATAAAAAAGAAAAGTTTCAAATGGAAAATTGGTTCCCGAAACTTCGTTTGTAATGTGTCAGGGATTCTAAAACTGTCTTTGGTTTTGTTCTAGCATAAAAACTCAAGGACTTCTATTCTTTTGAATGTTGAAATTAGGGTTGTTAGTAATAAGACATGAATAAATTTTTATCTGAACTGTAATATAATGGACACTTTATGTAATTGAAAACTGTTTTTTTATTTTTATTTCGATAATTTCCATGCATAACTTCATATGCACACTGTGAATTGTAATACACAAGAAAAAAATTCTTTCTTTATAAAAATTTTGAACTTTTATACTTGTTGTCTGATTCTTATGAAATTTGACTATAATATGTAACTTTTTAAAAGAAACCTAATTTCATCTATCTATTTTTTCGATTCAGGCCTTAGTTTTTCGAAAAAGTTAGACACATTGGATTTTTAGTTCATTTTTATTGATATTTCGAATGAATATAACTCATTGAGTTTTTATGCAAGAACAAAACCAAAGACAGTTTTAGAATCCTTGAAGCATTGTAAACCAAGTTAAGGTTTTAAATTTTTCATTTCCCGTTTTGTTTTCTTTTTATATGGGGTCGAAAAGGAGTCGAAAATTCAGAGTTTTTAATCCCCTTAACCCCCCCCCCCCTGGGGGGGGATCTAGTGTCCGTAGCGCCATAAAATTTTAGGACCGAATAGTCCACCACCTAAGGGTCCTTTTTCAACAACAATAAAAAAATCGCTCATCAGACCGCCAGGGGCCTGGGTTGACCTTAACCCAACATCATGCAACTAACAATAGTACAATGCATTTTTATCAACAAAATCTACGCGGGAATAAAGATATAAGAGGAATTTCGTAATTAATTCAAACAGAGATCTCCCGAAAAGAAGCTCTCCAACCAAGAAGACTGTTGTAAATACTTTTATAAATACATTTGTACAACATTTTTACTCGCACCATACTTCAACGTACGACATTTTGACAACTATTATTCATCTCATTACTGATACAATTAATTTTTATGTGATCTATAGAGTTTTCGAGAAAAAAAATTTATGTGTATGTGTAATAAAAAACAGAATTAAATTATCTACATTCACTGTAGAGTTAATAACATTTTAAGTTGCGTTTAATTTTTAATGGTCCATGCGGTAGATAATAAACTTACTATCAGCTTTAGGCGGGTTACATTTTTGCAATATTAGTAGTTCGCAATGCAGTATGGGGCTCTACATAACGAGCTCTGGACTAGAGAATTAAAAAAAAAAACATCGGCATCTACGGATGCTTTATTTCCAATTGAAGCATGATACATATCACCTTATACATTGTTTTTTCAAATGCCTCATAACTAACACCAGGACGCTTTCCCCCGGTCAAAGACCGGTACCCATTTCAGACACCTGGGTAGAGTGGGGTATTGTGCTTGAGCTCTCCCTTATACCCAACGGGGAAAATCGCCGCGCCAGCGCCGGGATACGAACCCTCGACTTCTACATGCAAGGGCGATGCCCCTAACCCCTAAGCCACAGCGAGCACTACAGAGCACGTCTGTCGATTTTAACAATTGAAAAAATATTTTTTCTATTCTTTGAATTTGTGTAGTATGCTGCATTGTTCAGACAGTCCTTGTGTGCAAGTCAAGGTAGCAATCAATTTTTAGTTCCCGATTCATGTTCATCCCTCTACTTCGCATACACAGAATTCTCGACACTCGCAAGTCACAAGCCTTTCTCTAACAAAGGATATAGAGGATGCTTTATTCCAAGCTATTTAACCTGATCCAGATCATCTTGTACATCGGTTTTTCAAATGCCTTATAACTAACACCAGGACACCCTGACGATTACCCCGGTCAAGCAGGTACCCATTTCCGACACCTGGATAGATTGGACAATTGTGCCTGAGTTCTCCCTTTATCCAACGTGGAGGAATCACCACGCTGCGACGGGATTCGAACTGCCGACACCCACATTGGCCATGCGATGTGCTTGCTTCCTATCGGTTGGGAGATTCTCCTTCTTACGTTCACTTTCACCAACTCTCGAATGTGGGATTTTTTTGTGACACGTTTAATACATTTTGCATATTTTTCAGTTTTTGATTGAGAGTGAACTTAGGCGCTACGCTTTTGTAGTAAATTTTATGAGAAAGGTTTTCTTCTTTTCTGTAGCTCTTGGGTTATGCATTTAATGTTAGACCATATAAGCCCAGGCTCGGTACTAGTTTGCTTCTGCTGATATTTTTAAAAAGAAGTGTAGCTTCTTTGCTGAATTTAAAAACGGTCTGAAAAAATAGAAGAATACTCTTGCATTCAATGAACTTGCACTTCGCTCATTTTCCGAGAGGTATGATGAAAATTTATCTATACAGAAAGATTATATTAATGGAGTGACTAATATAGAGACAAGTTTTTGTTACTAACTACTACGACAGAAAATGTTACAAACTGTCTGCGGTTGCGGATATCGGATAATTTTTCAACTTATACAAATTCAGTTTGCATTTTGTCTTCGTTTATTTATTTCAACTAGAGTCTGTATGATGTATTCGAATTAATGATGTCATTTATCCACCAGATTAGATTAGATTATTAGTTAGTTTAAGCCTCCCTATCCGCTACAAAGGCGATCCAAAGAGAGGAAGGAGGAAGGCACCATTTAGTATGGAGTTTAGGGAACGTGGAATCTACGCAGAAAGGGCATAGAAACAGTAAGATGAGAAAGAAGTTTATGAAACAAGATCAAAGTTCAAGAAGAAAGTAGTAGGTGTTGAAAAAACAGGACAGCAGTGAACCGAAAAAAGATGGTCTGTAACAGAACAAAATCCTATTCTATTCCAACAAAAAGGAAGCCTACCTAACCCTTAGCTCGGGCCCTCACATAGTCCCCCTGGGAGCGCTAATTCCCATAGATACAACAGTTGTATCCCCCTGAGGGGCATTTATCCACCAATCCTTTTTTATTTTCATGCTTTTTCATGCATACTGTGTTCAATTCCTGCTTAGCCTATTGACGGTGACCAAATTAAAAATATTTTAACTAAAATAAATCTATTTTTACTATATCGTTTGTATTTGAATGGGTAGGAGCGCTTTGAGCAGTTCAATACTTCAGTGTCACAGACCCAATACATTTCTCTAATTTAAATGATTAGATTAGATTATTAGTTAGTTTAAGCCTCCCTATCCGCTACAAAGGCGATCCAAAGAGAGG
>JACJUY010013999.1:0-13406 GCA_014220935.1 Platorchestia sp. MABIK | reverse complement strand
ATCAGATGTTGTTAATGACCGAAGTTAGCTACAGTTCAACAGCAAGTAATGGAACGTAATTTACCAGCTGCATCGTCTTAACCAGAAGCGAATCAGAACTATGCTCAGATTTAATGTCTCCAATATCGGCAGTGAAAAGCTTGTCTCATTAATTATCCTTTTCATTCACTAAGATTCACTAATACACTGAATTGAATGAAGTTCCTTGGAATATATTGGAGCACAATTAGCACTGATCACGTCTCGAGCAAAACTAAGTAACGGTCACAAGTGACGGACGACTGAAGTTCAACCTGGGCGCCAAGCGTCTAAGAGGAGGGGCAGGGGAGGAAGATCCGTGAAATCAAGTCTGAACAGCTGCCAGAGGCGCGCTCATGCTTTCGAAATCGAAATGCCAAAACTTATCCAAATAGTTACATGTGTGTGTATCATTTTACTTATTGCTGTGTTCTGTCCTCTAGTATTTTCAAATGAAAGTTTTTGAAATGGTACCTCACGCATATAAAGAATTCAATTATCACCATGTTTTGTTCATTGATATTTTCAGCATATATTTCGCAGGCCATGATAACCTTATTGGTTATTACAAATGTTTAAATTGAGCATTGCAAATGAATAAGACACAACTAAGTCTTGAAAAGGCGAATGTTAGATTTTATAGAACACGGAATTTCATTTATCTCAACTTGATCTTGAATACTACAAATTATACAGTATATTTTCTTGAGCCAGAAGCAAATAGCATTTAAATTTGGGACTAATCAGACGAGTAAACGGGTAATTAATTGGTTATAAATGCAGTATTTAATATGTACTCTGAAAGGTATTTGTGCGATTTTACCAAAAAACGAACAACAGCAATTTTATTTTGTAAGTACAATGTATTTTATAGCCGTTCAAAATCAGGTATGTACGTTGCAAACACACGTGCCTACCATGTGGAAAAATTCATTCAAAGCCAATGTGGTAGCTGATAGAAAATCCCACGTGGAAGCCACGTATCAAATCCAGCATGCTCTGTGCTAATATGGCTATGATGAGTGTATTCAGTGGCAAATCCATTTTGCCAGCTCAAATCCACGAAACCAGCAACAAACCATGTGGTTTCCACGTGACATTGTATGTAGGGAATGATGTCACGTAATATTTATGCAAGGGAGCGGAGCACCGCGGAAGAAATTTTCGTACCGGCGACTTACTGGCTCAACTTCGTCATTCAGCAATATGAAGTCATACTGAGAAGCGTTATACAATTTTTAGTGATATTGATTTTAGAGTGATTGACATTTCTTTCCTTGATTTTGAACTTAGGATTGTAGAATCGGTGCACATTTTTAGGAAAAGAATTTTTAAATTACATGCGGAGATTTTATCCCTTTCCGATAGTTTATGCATAGTTGTGTTTGTTTTCTATCTTTTTATCATTTTTTCTTTGAGGCATAGAGAGACATGAATTTATTATCGATCATAATTTCATTCTTAAGTAGTATTGATCATACTACAAATTTTACAGAACTGACGATAAAGCAGCTCTCAGAAGCTCGTTTTATTTTTTTTGTTTTATTTTATAATGAATAGTTTTATTTGCATTTTCTTCGCTCTGAAATTTGTACTGAATCTGCGACTCAAGCTGCGTGAATATCTGTTAGGAGAAAATTTGGTGAAAAACTTAGTACTTCATTTGTTCGTTCCATCTCATTTGAGTGTAAAGGCCTTATTACACGGAGTTACAAAAATTGCTCCTAGAAACAGCGACGGGTGCCTCTGGGACCAACTGAATGCAGTTGCTGGGCGAGTTCTGGTTTTTGCGCTTGTTCAGAAACCTCGAGCAGCTCAGAGCGACGGAGCAGTGCTCGACTGACCGTCGTAGAGTGATGATGGTTGTGACACCGCCTCCACTGAGCCAACATAAACTCGGTCCGCCGTTCAAAAGGTAGTCGAAGGATTTAATACTTTGACTGCAGCAACTAAGGCTTAAATTCAACACCAAACTCAAATTTTAAGTCAATTGTAGTAAACTATGTATTTTGAAAATACCAAACATGGAGTGGATCGTGCCTTTATTTAGCAATGATTAAACAGTCGGAAAATTAAGTTTGTGACTACTGGTCGGTCAGCAGCATTATGAAAATTACCTCCATGTACCACCGGTGGCGCACGTCGCAAAGTGTTAATAAATGTCCTATAATATTGTATGCTATTAAGTGATATTTTAGTAATTAAGTATCATTTTAGGCCCATAATCAGTCGTAATTTCTGTACAAAATAAAGCAGAATATTATCATTTACCAAACATTCGTGATTCGTTTAATTTTCAACTGTTGTCACTTTTCCATTATAATTGAATGCTTATCAGGTAGTATTTTATGAAAAATAAAGTGGTCAGAAATTGAAAAATAATAAACCATAGGTTTGTAAGTTTAAACAGTTCAGCTGAATATGATGTAACTATCAAAGCCATAAAAAATTGAAAAACATTACTACCTGCCACATCAGTGAAAGGAAAAAGAAGATTGACTCTTTGAAGTCAGGTAACTTTATGTGGATTCATTTTAATTTTCTATCATAAGTAGCGTGTAGAACAATAGGCAATACTTTATTCGACTTTCAATGATCAATCCATTTAGTATGTTTTTCAGACTTGAAACTAACTATATCAATACAGCAAATGAGTGAACTTACACTTTGACTGCGACATGCGCCACCGGTGGTACACGGAGATAATTTTCATAATGCTATTGGCCGACCAGTAGTCGCAAACTTAATTTTCATAAATATTTAATCAAAGATAAATGAAGGCACGATCCAGTTCATGTTTGGTATTTTCAAAATAGCTTACTACAATTAAAATAAAATTTGAGTTTGGTGTTGAACTTAATACTTCGTTGCCGTAGTCAAAGTGTTAATTAAGTAATTTACTTTTTTTTCTGTTTATTTCTGTGCGGCATAAAAATACATATTATTAAATTGATATGCGAATATAGGCTGTAAAAAATACATTTAAAATTTATTCCAATACTATGTTTTTAATAGTGCATTTCATGTTGATTCTCACAAATTCAAGATTATTTTCATGGAAGGTAATAAGACATCAAAAGAATTATATTGAACAAATAGTTGTATGACCCTTCAATCTCATCCATTTTAAGAGTATAAAGACCATAAATAATGCCAGGACATTCAAAAGCGTAAAACAGGATCTAAGTTTTGTATACATTCTTTATGCTTTTCATTTAATGATGAAATGAAGAAGTCACATGCCGCAGTCACTGCGGGCAACCCTACCTCTGCAATTGGCAACGCCACACTGGTTGCCTCGTCTAATAGCGCACCCACAAGTTGCGTCATTTCAGTTGCCGTAGTCGAGGCAAAATGTTGCCCCGTGTAATAGGGCCTTAAAGAACCGAGTTTGCACGCTTGCGCGGGTAACCCGTTGGAGCATTTGTTTGTTATTCTGGATTCTGTACAGGTTCACAGGTAAAGTGAAAGTTATTGTCAGTAGAACAATGGAAGTACAGTATATCAGTGAGGCTTGCCCAAAAGGCGACGTCAAGCAGCTCATGGTCGAAGATAATTATTATGATGATTTTTGAGTTTTGTCGATAACGGAATGATATTAATCCCACCACCCCACAAGATGCACTCGCATAATGCTTTCTTGTGATGTGATATTCTAGCTTCCGTCTGTATACCAATGATGAAATGGAACACGATTATTAAAAGCTTGGCAGGCCGATCTTCATCTGATATGTTCGTCTCTTTAGAAAATTTCACTAATACTACTTTAAATAGCGAATTTACTAAATAAGTGTTCACACCAATTAGTCTATGGTCTACAGTTATAAGGCAAAAGATTTGTAAACGCACCAAGTAAAATTTTTATTAATATTAAAACACACTCAGTTGATTAAGATTCTAGGATTTCTAGCTACTGCACAGGATAATTTTCAAAAAGCGACTAGGTGTGCCCAAAACAATTGGGCCATAAACATCGAATATGTTTGGTACACGAATGAAAGATAAGCAACAGTGTTGTTAAAAATGTGATTTTTATGTACTATTATGAGTTGCATGTACACGATGCATTTCGGTACAATTTTTTCACCTCACGAGTGATGTGTTGGCGGGAACGTCATCATTTATGATGAGCAGGTAGTCACCATACCTGCGGAAGATCGACGCTTTGATAACGGTATGTTTGTCCAGTTCACATTCTGAGAGTATATTTGATCAGCAGGATAAAGCATAAATTTAAGTCTAGAGCATTCATAAAGTATATCAGTAGATGAGCTAAATATATTTTCAGCCACCACAGAAAAACAGGAATGATTGGAGAGCCTTTTCCAAGCGAAGCCGGAAAGCTTAAAATATTGGGTTCAATAGCCGATTAAACATTTAGACAGACTAGGAAGAATTACCGAAAATAGTCATTGAAATAGTTACTGTCGAACTTTTTAACCCTAAAATTATCAGCCATCAAAACAAGTGTCAAATGAAAAAAAAAAAACAACATGGATGTTAACCATTGATACAAACGTAAATGAAATTTTTTCAAGCACACGTAGATTTTCAATAAAAGCATGATCTTTCCTTTCCATAAAAGCATGTTCAAGATATAAAACTAAGAAATGTTTACTAAACTTCCATAGGCAAATAAGTGATTATTACTGCGTTTTTGTGCATGTAAGAGGAGGGCAAGCACTAAGTCAAGGATCATCAAATCTTATTCACGACTATTCTCCCAACATGGAAACCTATTTCTATTTTTTCAAGACGTACGGACCTAAACACTAATTTATTGGTAGAACAAAATTTGAATCCAATAACAAAGGAAATAAAAGCATCTTGGAACTAACCACTAACTTTTTTTATTCAACACACAACCCTCTCACGTATCGAAAAATAAATAGAAAATACAACAATGCCATCAGGATCACTTTCAAAGCTTTAGAGTAAAAAGATGTACTTATTTGTACTGCCTAGTCTGAACGCATTGACTTATTAGTTTGCTTCATTCTATATACTGTTTTCAGCTTCTCCCCACACAACTGAAACTTTGCAAAGCCTCCTTCAGAAAAATAGAATACAATTTTTCAGGACATTCTGTAGTTCACAGATGAGTTTCCGATGCTGATACCCTTATAATTAAGGTGTGAATGATACCAGAAGATCCTTCATTCAAGATAACATTTATCGAATTCTTTTTTAGTGTAGTTATAGTTACTAGCAGGACCCGTGGAAATTCTACGAACAATGCCATCGTTCCGGTAGGTGGACCCGTGAAAATAATTCGGTCAACATTACCTTACCAATTTCAACATAACATATTCTAACCTAACCTATACTATCCTATCCTAACCAAACCTATCCTGATAATGTCAAACACAAAAACCGGGAACCCGTGAAAAAATGTCATCAACATTTTCAACAAATTCTAACATAACATAATCTAACCTAAGCTATCGTAACCTAACATATTCTAGCCTATCTCTACCTGACCTATGCTACACGAACGTAACATGAAATGCCAAATATAAAAAACGTGGACCCGTGAAAAAATTCCGTCAACATAACCTAACCTATGCTAACCAAACCAATCCTAACCTAACATATCTTAACCTATCCTATCCTAACCTATCTTATCCTGAACTAACTTAACCAATGTCATCGTTAGGCTAGGTGGACCCGTGAGAAAATTCGGTCAACAATACCCAACAAATTCTAACATAACATATTCTAACCTAACCTATCCTAACATAGTATATACTATATACTAACCTATCCTATGCTAACCGAAGCTTTCCTGATATGTCGAACATAAAAACCGTTAACCCGTGAAAATATGTCGTCAACATTACGTAACCCATGCTAACCTATCCCATCCTGACCTAACCTGTTCCATCCTGACCTAACCTAACTTGACCTACCGTAACCCTACCTATTCTATTCTAACTTAACCTAACCCTACCTATCCTAACCTAACTTAACCAATCTCATCGTTAAGCTAGGTGGACCCGTGAAAACCCTCAGGTAGACCCACATAAGCTAACACAAAATTTGAAGAAATAAAAAAATTTGAAAATAAAAGACATATATACGTAAACAAAATAATAATAAAAAATGTAAAAAATCAAAAAATACAAAATAAAATTGAAATAAATTAGGAAAATCAGAAAATTAAAAATATCAATTTTAAATAAATAAAATATTGATAAAATCAATCAAAATAAAAGTTTAAAAAATTGAAAAAATAACTAAAAAATAAGATAGAAAATTATAAAATAATAGAAATAAAATGATAAATAATACAATAATTAGGAATATCTTTTCTGCTAAGCAGTTTAATTAAGAAGGTAATTGCAAAGATGAACTTTAAAATCATTTTTATGAAACGTTTCAAGCCTCAGCTCATCATCAGTCATACTCTGTAACAACAAAAACACACGCGTTGAAATTCCCTAGTCCAGCTTCTCTAGTCATTGGATTAAGTCTAAAGTATTTTAAGAATCTTTTGGAACTTGCTGTGTTTAATTCCTTTTTTCTGTTCAATGGTAGTGTCTACAAACAAATTGAGGGCTTGGGTATGGGCCTTCCACTCGGTCCAACTTTTGCGAACATTTTTATGTGTTTCCATGAAAAATTGTGGCCCCAAAACTGTCCTTCCACTTTTAAACCTATCTTGTACAAGCGTTATGTAGACGACACCTTTGTTCTGTTCAAACTTGAAACTGATGTGCAATTGTTTCTGCAATATTTGAATGTTCAACATCCTAGTATTAAGTTTACAGTAGATTTTGAACAAGGGAATTCTCTTAATTTTCTTAACGTTGAAGTTTATAGAGCGGACAATAGATTTTTTACCTCTGTTTTTAGAAAACAAAGTTTTACCGGTTTAGGCCTCAGCTTTTTTAGTTTCTGCTGCAGATCTTTTAAAGCAAACAGCCTATTCACTTTAATCAATAGAACCTATAGGATTTGTTCCACCTATGCTAACCTTCACCATGAATTTGAGTTTCTCAAGTCTTACTTCTGTTCTAACGGTTTTCCAGTCGTGGCCTTTTATAAATCGGTTAATACTTTTCTTTCTAATATCTACAGCCCTAGAGAGCCTGAACAGTTTTCATCAATTGTGTATTGCGTTCTACAATATTTTGGCTATCAGTCCGAAAAATTAAAAACGGAACTATCTAATTTGCTTGGCAAATCATTTCCTACAACTCGTTTCCGCATAATTTTATTGAACAAATTAACTATTGGATTCCTCTTTCGCTTTAAAGATGACCTACCCAAGGACTTGCGATCTTCTCTCATTTATGAATTTCGTTGTGCGCATTGCGCATCGCGGTATGTGGGATCAACCCACCGAGCACTATTTATGAGAGTCGCAGAGCATGCCGGTAGAAGCCATCGTACGGCACGCCCGTTGGGAGCACCTTCCCATTCCAACATAAGACAGCATTGTATAGGTCCCTGTGAACAAATTATCAGTAACGCTCAGCTTAAAATTGTAGACTATGCATCAAATTCTGGTGAGCTGCGCATGTTAGAGTCACTATATATACACAAATTGAAACCGGCCCTGAATGATATGCAAAGTGCTTACTCCTTGAAAATTATAGGGACCTAGTAGTGCAGCAAAATTCGCATTCGTTTCAATTTCTACTAGTCTCTGGAAGAAATGCATTTTTATTTTTCTTCTTCTAACCTCCTCTTCTCTGTTTCTTTGTTTTCCTTTCTTTTCTTTTTTTCCTCTCTTTCTTTCTCTCTCGCTCATTCCCCTCTTCCTCTCAATTTGATTTGATTTTATTTTAGCTTGTTAATTTTCCTTATGACCGTTCCGCATTTTAGTGTGCTCCTATAAACTTTCATCTGTTTTAATTCACGTGTACGATGCTGGCCAGTGAAATTTTGATTTTTAGATTTCGTCCGTTTTAAGTCATGTCTTTGTTTTATTTAGGCACCAATTTTGAATACTTGAAGAATAATTTAGTTAATTTTTCGTATTTTTATTCAACGCGTGTGTTTTTGTTGTTACAGAGTATGACTGATGATGAGCTGAGGCTTGAAACGTTTCATAAAAATGATTTTAAAGTTCTTCTCTGCAATTACCTTCTTAATTAAATAATAGAAATAACATGTTTAATAATAAAATAAATAGAAGAAAGATGATGGGAGATAAAAAATTGAATAAATTGAAAAAATAGGAATAAAATGAAAAAAATGATTAAAAATTCCAAAAAATACAAGACACTAAAAAATAAAAAATAAAAAAAAATAAGAAAAAATTAAGTGAAAATTGTTAAAAAATGAACAAAAAAATAAAAAATTCCATGAAATGAAATAAATTGAATAAAAGAAATGAAATAATGAAACGAAAAAATGCATAAGTAAATAAATGAAAAAAATTGGAAAAATGAAGTAAAATGTTAAAAAATCACTCTCCCTCTCTCCCTGCCTCTCTCTCTCCCTGTAATGCAACACAACCCGGCGCGAGCCAGCCCGTTTCATAGATACCACAATGATGTTGAAGGGTGTGACGCACAGGTTAGCGTATTAATATATAGATTTTCCTCGTTTAGGAAAGTAAAATGGTACATCAACGTTTTGCCCGAAGAAAGACTGTGTCTTTTCCCCTGCATTAAACACAAGTTTTGTTAATTTCAGCCTTCAGTTTTGTGAATGCTACGTGAAAAACTAACTTTTCATGTTCTCTAAGTTTACGCGTCTATCTGATTTGCTGGTTTGTGTTGCAGGTCATCGAGGACACTTTGCACGTCATGCTGCGCTAACACAGGCAATGAATATCGCCGACAGAGTGGGATACAGGTCGAAAAGAGTTATTTAAAACTAAGTCTTCCAGGCCAGTCTAGCAGTCAACCAAAACAATTTTTTTGTTCTATACTTCGGTGTCAATTTGTTTAAGCAGAAGTTTATTGGACAATACACGATTTGTGTTCATCAAGTGGCAACTGATTCATCGGCGATTGCGATAATTTATTTTGCTCAACATCGAAAAAATGGTGTAAACATCAGATACAGAAAATTACTAAATGTCCGAGAGTAGATGGCCCATTGAAGCCGATGGAAAATGCGGAAACTGCACAAAGCATGGCATTCTTCACGAGAGAGATGATTTTTCTACGAAGAGGATGATAGTAAAGAAAACGCGTCTTTTTAGGCTCAGCAGATGACGCCCAAATTTTACCAACATTCTAATAGAATTTCTTTTTCCACATGAACTATGTGAGCTGAAGAAAATTTATTGAGTTAGGTGCTGACCTACAATGATTATATTCCTTATGAATGTATCAATGGTTTAACTTCATAATCATTTTTTATGCAACAGTGAAAAATGTTTTATGACATCAAATGCTTAGTTTACATGTAAGTAGTAATTAAATTATTTGATCAGCTGAAATGGTTATACTAGCATATCCAATGGGCAATCAAAGCATAGGAAAACTTAAGTTCATGCTGCAAAATAGTCTCAAGGCATGAACGTAGGCTTTCTCTTCTTCCAGAATCCTCACCAGACGATCGCTCATTGATGAGACCAATTTTAATCTATTCGAGCGCACAATGTTCCGGCAACTTCTTTAAATTTCGTTCCATAGTTCATCATAGTTTGTTTACCGTGTTTCGCTAATATTCACCTCAGAATTGATGATACTTGATAGGAATTACTTGATAATACTTGATGCTTGATAATTGATGATAGGAATTCTCAATGACATTGAGGTCTGGTGAGAAAAATGGCCCTTCGTGAACATCTTTCTAACGATATTTTTTCTAGGTATTTATTTGTTTTTATATTTTAAAGCATGATTTTCATGACTTGAAGCATGACATCATCATGCACGAAAATACACTTTTGCTTGAAAGTTCTGTCTTAGGAACATACTAGGGAAAACATACTGATTCAAAAATATTTGAATACGGTGTTGAGTTCAGTTTTGTGGCATCGGGAATCCAAAGCAGTCTAATTAACCGTCTGAGGTAAAGAGGAATATTGTGGCCTTTTAAAATCCATGCTCTTGACCGACCATTGGACGGTCTACAGTAGCCCTACACTTATCTGAAAATAAAACTCCCGAAAAATAAACCTTCTGGTTTTCTTTACTCACTAAATTCTGTGAAATTTACATTTTCATTTGAAGGAGGCTTAGTTTTTGACTTAATCTTATTTCGACCGTCCCAAAGAATTTTGCCACTCGTATAAGCGACACTTCGATTACCCTTGCCTCTTGGAAAATAGATGGCCTTACTGCCATGAACGTGAATGTCCCACCGCCGTTTGTTTGAACATTGAAAATTTTGAAAGAGAGATTGCTTTAATTTTGACTAAAATTAGAGCTTTAAAATAATTTGGCGCTTTTAAAATAAATACCTCATAAAATATTTGCTGTGTCTTTCAAAAGCCGTCCAGTAGAACACAAATTAATTTTTTATTATGAAGTTTTCGGTTGAGCCTTGTAGTGTGCTGCAACCTGATATGGAAGTCGACATTCATGCTAGAAGGCTTCATTTCATTATATTGACGTTAAATTCTACGCCACAGACACCAAATTGGAAGTTTGGTAAGCGCCGAAATTCTTGAATGATATTATTTCGTGATAATATAACCTACACTATTCTCGATTTGACTGATATTCTTACCAATATTCAGAGAATAATTAGCAATACTCCGAACTAAAATGAGACTTTCATGTTGAAGAATGTGATGGCTTCTACTAGCGGCGCCAAGAATCAGTTGTGAATATCAGTCATAATTATAATACATAGTCCTTGGCTCTGGATCATTAACTTACTGGAAGGTAAACAGCCTGCCCAACCCAACAAAATTTTTCCACCGAAATTTTACGATTCTGCCCAGCATTTTGATATAATGTTTTAGTTCTAATTACTTAGCCTATTAAAATTATATAGTTAAATTTCTTGCTACGCTAGTGCTAAAACAATCCCAAAGTATAGGATGAGCTAAAGAAAAGTGAACTAGTGAACTAAAATCGAAAATATTAATACATATTATCCCAATTAATTTTCAAACGTTTGCTACTTGACGTGTTACCTTTCACTTTTTAGAGTGTCATTAGAAGCGACAAGATGGTGAGTTGCAACACCACTCCTTAAAAGGTTAAACTAAAAAAAATAAAATTACATTCATGAAATATTTTGCAAATTAAGGCATAAAAACATTTTTCATAGAAGTAATGGGATTGTACGCTGTTTCCAACACGGTGGACTGTATAATGAAATATTTTTCTCATCTTACCATCTTCAATTCCGGGCAACTTTTACACACAACACGGTTAGTCTTCAAAGTTCTGCTTTCTGTATTTTTACTGTTAACAAAGAGTTTATGTTCGATAATAGTTGATATTAAATTAGTTCTATTTAGGCAGTTATTAGCTTACTTTTCTTATAATAAACAAATAGACTTGAAAAAAATATTTCTCCTGCGATTTAATTTTACATGTCATCCAAGTGGTAAAAAGTTTAGTCTTCGGTCTCTAGTCCAAACTCCCTAGTTTAGTATCTGGTCTAGTCTCTAGTCTAGTCTCTAGTCTAGTCTCTAGTCTAGTCTCTAGTCTAGTCTCTAGTCTANACCAAGAATGCACTAGTCGCTCTCCAGTGCGTTAAAGATATATATCAATTAAGCCTTCAGCGGAACTTTCATCTCTCTAAAAATAATTTCCTTGAGTACTGAAAAGAAGAAAATCTGCCCGCTAACATCCCAGAAAAACGTTAGCAGGACAATGTTTCGTAACCACATGCTCAACCCTGGCGTTAAATTCCCTACGTTGCTTGTGAACCCACATTATCCTGGTGCAAACGCTTTGTAAGTGGCTAAGGATGGGTTTTTGTTGGTGCAATTTTATCAATGTATTGTCCTTCCGAATTTCAAACTTCAGCTGCATTATTCAAGATGACGCTTAAGCTATTTCTGAATGTTTGTGAAAATTACCTTTCAAACGTTTTCACCCCTCAAAATGACCAGAACATACGAGTATGTCCCACCTTCATGTGTCTACAGGTATAGTGTGTCGTGAGTTAGTGTGTCGTGTGTGTGTGTGTGTGTAAACGTGTGCATGATACCATCGATGATTGTTCGTTGATGTCGATCTCAAACATCTTTGATTCTCTCTACAGTTGAAATGAATTTTATGTTTTTAACAAATGTTTTTAGTCCTTTATATTAAGTGCCAGCAAACACCACCCTTAACACCCGAGGTCTAGCTTACTCCACGAAATGGCGGCCATGTATGAAATAATTGGTTGAACATATCGATTGGAGTCAGATCCGACTCATTCAATAACTCATAAGTTACAGCGTTCTGCATTCACTGGAAAAAAAAGTCCATTTTTTGAAATTTTATATCATGTTATTTCATTACTATTATCCCCTCCAGAATACCACAAATAACTTTTGCTTGTATCCCTTCCAGAATTTTCAGAATGCCAAATTCAAATTAAGGGTAATTGAGACATTGCACCAAATCTTTAATTAAATTTTAATTCGCAATAATGGTTTCAAAGTTACTTTTCGTGGGCAGAAGCTACAATAACAGATAATTCCCGAATAAAGAGATGAACATCACTCGTATGAGGGGGAAGCGTGGAGCAAGGGCGACGGCAAAATAAATGGGGCGGACAGATGGCGATGGATCAGTGTCGACGGCTGATGTTGCAAAATGCTGTGACCCTTGAAACCACTTTTTGAAATCAATCTGGACTTCATACGGGAGATGCAGCGGATGTTATGCAATTTATCGCCCGCATTGAATTCTTTGTTAGGATTTAGAAGGGCTGCTTCCAACAAATTGCATTCCAAAAGTCATATTTAACCGACAATTTTGGCATATAAAGTTCAGTGGCGAAATATGGAAGCTTTAGTTCAGAAGACACGTTGGAGGTTTTAGACTGTCGGTCATAAAATCCCTATTCGTGTAAATTTTTAGAACCTGACAGGATTTCGGTTGGGTTTTGTTCCCTAACTCCACAAGTTAAGTTTACTCAGCTTCTAAGTTATTCTAAGTTGGAAATATCCTTAAAAGGGTATTTCCAAAAATTCTATAAATATGATAGTAAAAATTTAAATTCAATTCGTTCCAAACCATTGAAATCGGTATCTGCTCGGGCGACTCTTTAAGCGGTTGATGTGTACAATCAACAGGAGATCATTTCTTGGAATACCTGGAAGTAAGGAAAAATACGTTGTACCAAAAACTGATTTTAATGCCTCGCCGTGAACTCTTTCTCGTAGAATGGAGTTTCCCATCTTATTTAGTCGCTTTGCTCCTGCCGATGAGCGATCGAAAACGTTTAACAGTTGGGAAATTTCTGTACCATGATTTATATTATTCCATCCGAGGGCAGTCAGAGCTAATTTTATTTGTCCAACGAGG
>JACJUY010013998.1:0-17070 GCA_014220935.1 Platorchestia sp. MABIK | reverse complement strand
GGGGGGTCCATAGTTGCAAATTGCTGGCGACCCTGGTGGAAACGTAACCCTAAACTTATTATTATTAAAAGAGGACTTGAGAAAAAAAAGGCATAGCAAATGTTTCAGAGAAAATGTTGAAACTATTACTACGGTTGAATTGAGGTTGTGATAAATCATGTTCAGAATGGTATAATGAATTAGATATTCCTCGGTGTGAAATATTTCGGTTTCGTGCGCCATAAAAACTAGGATAATTTCGCAGTAGCCGATAGTTAACAGAATCTGATATTTTAAACTCAATTCCAGTTTACGTTAGAGATATTGCATCATTCTCTCTGTAGCTACAGTCTCAAACATGTGTAGGAATCTACCTTGCAATTTCATTAAGTTTCGTGCAGAAGCCACGTTATGTTATTTCAAAAAAAAAAAAATGTACACCAGTGGTGCAGTGTAAAGCATTTTCTATGACGACAGCCTGTCATTGTGCTCCGTAAACTAGTGTATTTTTCTCAATTCTCTTGGTTTAAATGAACCGCTGCCATGTTTGCGATTGTGCTTACATATTTGTGCACCATCTGTGAAAATTTAGCATTGTTCAAATTATGAAGAATGGCTTAAACTATCTGTTGTGAAATTATACCTTAAGCTCATATGTTCCATCTTCTTCAATCAAACACAAAACACATCCTATTCTACATTAGTCCTACCCAAAATTTACCCAAGAAAGAAAATTACATATCACTGTGTACAGCTGCCGATTTTCGACATCAGACGAGTTTATGACAAACTATCATATTTATGCTATGTCGCCTACCCCCATCGTCCACTGAAACGAGGACTTAATCCGCAGCACAAAAGTTCGGAAAACACTGCCCTGTAGTGTCATACGAGATACCTCACTTGGGTACTACGTTTCCTCGTGGATGTCGCACAGTCTTCAGTAACGCTAAGACTCACACGCTGAACAGCATTTTCACTAATGAATGTCTTCGGTCTTCCAGTTAGGTTTTTGTCAGTAACTGATCCCACATGCGTGAATTTCGCAACAAAAGTAAGAATACAGGGTTTAGATTAACTCTTAGTAAATTTTCCTATAAAACTCCATCTTAATCCAGCTGAAAATCCATTCTTTTGAATAAAACATTCCGCAATGATTTGTTGCTCTCTCGTCTACTGTGTAAATGGTAGCTTCTAGGGGTTTCAAAAGTATGGTGTTGTATACTTTGTAAGTCTCATCATGGCCAGTCTGTCTCATGCGTAAAAACTTCCAATATTCCTCTTTCATTGACATTTAACTAAAACTTCGTATCTCTCAGAGTTTTTGCGTAATAATTGTTTAAAACATTCAAGGGACTTTTCATCCCCCCTGCATAAATAGAGCCGTAGTTACTTCAGAGGAGACTAAATCTTGAGGGAATTCTCTTTGTTGAAAATAAGTAAAATCAACTGTGTGGAACTCCTCAGCCTCTCTCTTCATCAAGTCTCAGACGAAAAGTATTCAGATAAGCGATCTTCTGATGAAAAGAAGTCATGGGAAGCTAACTAGATGCTGCTTAGTCGGCAAGATTAGGCTTGGCGAGAAAAGAGCGAATCGGGATCTGTGGTGATTTCTAGTGCGATGAGGTTTTTGCTCTCGCGAGAAAAATGTTAGAGAAACCGATGTCATTAAAGTCAGTAACGAACATGAAAAGAATTTCTAGTTTCATTGAACGGTAAGCGGGAAGTATGCTTACAGTAGATAGCTTTCGAATTTGGATCTTGGTATCATATAAATGAAAGTCTATGCAATTCTTGGAGCTCTGCTCTTGAAAAACTTGATGCTCACCATCGTTAAAAAAATTTCAAATGCTTTGAGACATCATGCGTGGTTGAGGCACACTGGACATGTTTGACGCAACAAAATTGGGAATAGTTTTCTGGAGGAATAATAGAGCTTTTGAATGCTGATATTGAGGTATAGAATAGAAAAAGTAAAGCTGCGCTGATTATTGCTATTGTATTCGGATACTTGATTCTGTGTCGAAAGTTGAAAAAGGAAGTAGTACACAACTTTATTACAAGGAAGAAGTAGAAGTAGTATGTAGGCGCTGAAAAACAGCACATCAGTTGACTGAAAAAAAGAAAGTCAGTAACGACACAAAAAACATATTCCGTTTCAACAAATAGAACGTTTCCGTTTCACCTAACTTTTATTTTAGGGCTTCAGTATTTTTTTGCGAAATCTAAATACCTAAGTTAGCATTGGGCTTTACGGACTCCACAGAATAGCGCAACCAAACTTCCATACAATGATTTCGAAAAATGAGCTATCGACTGGAATCAAGCTCGTAGTTTCGTTATTTCAACGTACTTCTTCACACAAGTCCATAACATCTTTATTCCATCATTTGAGCTCCATTAATTTTAATGGGCATCGCTACATTTATTTCGCCATGCTCTCGTTTCACGTCCGCTAGGTAATCCAGTCACTGAACTGCAGTCCCTAATCTTCCAAATAACTTTATTCTTGATAGAATTTCTGAAGACCGACTTATTTACCTTAATATTCAGAGTGCAGTAATAGGAGGCTGAATTATCTCTCAATATTTGCGCTGTATTTTCTGCTGAGCGAATATGAACTATTTCCTCTACTCCTCAGGAGACCAATTCCTTTACACCTAGTTCTATAACACCTCAGTGATTGTAGACCTGTTGCTGTATCCCTAAATTCTGTCCTAGATGGTTGTAGACAAGTTTATGCTCTTCATATTTTCTGCGGAGAATGGCTGTAAATCAGTTTCAGTCGCAATGGGTTCCGCGTAGAGTGGGTACTGCTGACCAGTCCCTTTGGTGTCTGCTGAAGCCAAAGCACTAGGCGCACCAAGGCCTGTGTGCCACAGAACTCAGGCGTCGTGCCATCAAGTAACTGGAACCGTCAAGGAACAGCTCTATAAGCAACAAAAGTCTATCGAGACTCTAGAGCCTCGGGAGCTGCAGACGCCTCGAAAGTGTCCTCATTTCCTCAGCAGGATTACAAGGCAGTCACTGCTGCTGTGAAACGAGCGTCGTCAGCAACGAGATTCCGACGAAGCTGACGCCACTAAAGCGGTCGCATTTTACAAGACTGCTCTGTTTAACTCCACTGGAATGGGTAGAATTTAGCAGCTTGCTTTTCTGGGAGAGTTCGTGCGACCTAGGTCAAACAAAATACTGGTGACTTGCTGTTTTACGTGGACAAGACCATCGGGAAGTTTACACTTAATACAGTCGCGAGCGCAGTAACAATAAGATGAAGTAGCCTCAATTGCGAGCGGTTGCATGACCGTTTGTCCTTACATGAATGGGATTTTTGCTTTCAATTGCTCTCGTACTTGAGGCCCTTTATAGCAATATTGAGATGTAAATTCCAGCATCGGCTGTTGCGCGCTGTTTTATTTTCAAATTTCTGTTCGTTTTAGCGGTTTTCGGAGCTGCAGTTGAAGTCTGTTTTTTGCTTTCCTTATGAAGAGAACGATCATATTCTGAGTAGTTGCGATATGTGTTCTTGGAAAGTTACAGTTTCTGGCGTGACAGGCTCGTTTCGTCCAGTGTTTAATTTCTGGAGTAAGCTAGAAGGTTCTGACGAAATTCCAGCAGCATATACTCTTTTATTTGCAGATAGAAAAGTGGAGTAAACTAATAGATAAGCCTTTCCATCCGCAAGGGTATGAGTTATCAGCAGCACATTACAGACAATTCATTGCTTTATATTTGTACTTTAAAAGCTTCGTTGCAAAGAAGTCATCTATCCTATGGAGCAAAGCTCTATGGGGGAAACGTAAAGATTTTACGGAGCTGATGATTTTTGAAAATTTCATTCAATTAATCAAGACAATTTTACAACGGGGAGTTCAAGTGTACTTCGTCCAGCATCTGAAGACTGATGATTTCATAGTGATAGTTAAATGTAAACCATAAATCCGTCTGTAGCCAAATGAACATAGCCGGACTCTAGCTCGTCCTCAGGGTGAATTGTTCCTCAATGCCTTATGTAGCGAGTGCTTTCACAATGAATGTCAAAGCATGTTCTGCATGTCACGGCTTTTATGTAACGACCCAATGTTGAAATATAGCAGGTTTGGCAGGAAATTGTTTGATTCGGATGCAAAAATTGGTGAAAGAATTTCCGCACTCGTTAGGAAGCATGAAATTCTTTGCATGAAAAAGTAATTTTTTATAATGTGGTCAATACAATGATTTTTAGCCTTTGAAAGTTAGCATGAATGTTTAGAACAAAACATCTATCGGAACTTGAAGTATTTCATAGGATATAGCTCTCCTTCAGATGTCATTTCCGGAGGAAAAATACAATTTTTTATTGATCTTGTAACAAATTTGTTACTGATCCTGTTAGAGGATTTCGAGTAACTCACATCAACGAGTCAAACATTAACGACTGACAAATGAGCTCTTATACATATATATATTTATTATAGTTGCAGTAGCCTCAGAGTAACTGTTATATTTTTTAAATATATTGAAATTGTGTAACTTTTGTGATATTTTTATACTGATTTGAAGTTGATCATTGCTTGCAACTTAATCCCAGAAAATATGTGAGGACATTTTAAGCTGTGAGATTTCAAAGAGGACCTAGACCTCATTTCTCAGAAGCCGATAATGCCAGCTGTAGATTAAATAACTTCCACCACCAATGGGGCAAACAACTATTTCCCCGAGTGTGATCGTTGCTGGCTTTTAATTCTTGTGAGGGGTTTGAATTTGAATAGGCTTCTCAGAATTTAATTTGTATACTGCGAGTTCATGTTTATGTACATGTTGTTTTACATGCATTTTCATAGTTAAAATCCTACTTGAACCACATTCTCTGCCTGTTTGCCTATTTTTAAACGTTTTATGCCGGTAATTTGACGTTGATTTGCGAAACATTTTTGAGCTGAATGAAGTATGCTACCACGAAAAATTACCGTGATAGGATTGTGTTCTAATACTATTTGTTTTTCACTTCAAGGTTTTCAGCAGAGCTTGCGCTTCCTTTTTTAACGCGCAATGTGGTCTGAACAACTGTGGTCTGGAATCTCGGTGAGCCGAACGTTCATCTCAAGATGTCAGGTTGGTGCAAAATTAATTCCCGATTTAAAGATCTTTGATAAAAATGAATAGGTTAATAACTATGGATATATTTATTCATTAACAAGCCATTGCTTTCAATGAACTCATTTCACCTTTCAACAAGCTCGCAAATGTCTCGTTCGTGAAAGTCTGCAGTTGTAAAATAAAAATACAAATTCAACTCCTTTTCAATCTCTTCTCTTGCTGTTCACCTAAGTCCATTAAAATGGTTAAGTGCTCGGAACAAATGAAAATCAGAAACAGGTTGTGAGGGCTGCGTCTTTCCCGATATAGTGGTAGCAGCAAGATTCTCGGACGCCAGAACATTCAACTGATCGGAATCAAGTATTCTTGGATAAACTTCCATTGGCTTATGTTTTAGAGTGAAATCACCACTTCGAAAACGAGAAAACCATCTCATGCAATTTCTTCCGTTCACTACATCATCCCGATAAGTGTTCTGAATGAATTTTACTGCAGCACTTGCCTTAACACCTGAATAAAACTCGTACATTAGAACAATTCTTATGTGATATTTCAATGGGATAAACATGGATACCAAAATTTATGAAAAATATCAACGTAAGAGAAACTCTGAAAGAAAATACTTCAATTTAGTCACAGAGATATTTTAGACTTATAATGTAATGTAAATAATTTGACAAATCTAATTTTAAACATCCGTTTTAAGTGCCGGACATTACTTTTGCACCAATGTAATAGAAAATATTTACCTCTGTGACAAAAGCAGGGTTGCGGAGTCGGAGTCGGAGTCGGGAGTCGGAGTCGCCGGAGTCGCATGTTTCAGGGTGGAGTCGGAGTCGGAGTCGGAGTCGTTCATGCGGATGTGGTGGAGTCGAGGTTGGAGTCGCTATTTTTTGGTGTCTTCGATTCTAATTTTTACAAAAAATATTTATGATTGTTTAAAACCGAAAGTAAACAAAGCAAAGTTAAAATACTGAGAAGCTAAAAAATTCGCAATGTGTTCATTGATTATTTTATTCGAGGTTCGAAACAGCGTATTTATACCTATCACCTAATACGGTAAATGGTCATTGATATCTAGTCATTGTGGGTTCGCATACATATATATATGTGATGCCTACGAGTGCGAATCATAATTTTCGTACTGGAGCAATGATGCAAATATTACAGTGAAAAAGCCGGAATTAGTAATTGAAAGCACAGCAAGTTCATTCTGTTCGATTCTGTTTCTCTCATTTGCACTTCAATTAATACATAGGATTTAGAAATTAGTAGTAAATGTGCTGCAAGTTACTTGCACAACAGCTCAGCTGATGTAATACATTGTACTCACATAAAGAGTGGTACCTCTGTACGCTCTTAATGTGTCTATATTATATACCAGTGTTTCCTTATATTGATCTTTTTTAGTGTCTCTTTTGGTTATGCTTTGGTGTATTAATTGATAATGACTAGTCTTTGCAGTAACCAGAAGTTATGTTGTGTACACTATCATAAATATTTCTAGTCTTTAGGTTGTGATATATTGATAATGACTGGTCTTTGCCAAAACCTGAAGCTAGGGTGTGAGACATAGAGGCTTCTTGTGCTCGCCGTGGCACAGTGGTTAAGGGATCGCCCTTGCATGTAGGAGTCGAGGGTTCGTACCGGCGCTAGCGCGGCGATTTTCCCCGTTGGGTATAAGGGAAAGCTCAAGCACAATACCCCACTCGACCCAGGTGTCGGAAATGGGTACCGGCTTTACGGGGGAAACCGTCATGGTGTCCTAAATATAGTGTTAGTTATCAGGCATTTGAAAAACCAATGCTCAAGATCATATGTATCAGGCTTGATTGGAAATAAAGCATCCTAAGATGCCGATGTTTTTTTTTTAGTTTTCAGGTTACGTAATCGCTATTGATAATGAAAATTCAAGTAGCTTATTTTCATGTTAAAAACTGTAATATAAGTTTATTGTTTTCAGCAATATGTAGTACCTATGTACTCAAAATTTATTTCTTTGTTTTGTCAACTTCCTTGTCTATAAGTCAAGTTAACATGTATTAATAATGAACATTCCTGCTCATTTCCAAAGTTATTCCTTGAATTTTGCTTGGTTCTTCAAGAGTTTTATTGTAGTTTACCATTTCATTTACTTGCTTAACTTTTATCTTCTGATCACTGCCCAGTTTCTAAGTAAGCATACGCTCAAATGGAAATTTTTATAATTATGTTTTCACAATTTTAAAAACTGAATTAGTGTCCTTTTGCGCAGCATTATATAATTAATGACTTTTTCTAAAGAAAGTTTTGGAAATGTTGTAAGGTATTAAAAATCGGCATTGGGACACTTGAAAAAAAAAATACAATGTGAAAGAGCTGCAGTGAAAATAATATCAAAACACTAGCAAATACTTCACTTAGTCACACACTCATATTGTAACTGAAAGCAATGGACTATCTCTGTAGCAATGATTGTTGCATTTATGCGATAGTACAAGTTTTATTGCTGAAAACATACTAAAGTCCACCAGAAATACAAAATGAAAAGAACGTGGCCGTTTATTAAAATAAGAAAGTGTCAAATACAAAGAAAAAAGTCAAACGAGAATAAAAGGCAATATCATATTACGCACAAAGAAGCTAAAAGTGGTTTTTGTTCGTAAACAAAACGTTCCGAAAATGTCAGACCCCTGCGACGAAAGCAGAGCAACTTTTACCTATTAAAACCGAGATATAAAATAACGTTGAGCAATAATACTATTCTGCATTGTTACCCCGCATAGTGTAGGCACAGAGAAGAAAAGACGGTGTTCAAATCCTGCCTACCATATCTACATGTATGTATGATATATCATAAGTTTGGGGATTTTGAGCATAGTAATTGAATAAACTATTGTAATTTCGTTGAATCGGAGCATCCTTAGGAATAGATTAAACTGCTGATACTTATCTATGCTTATCAGGGTATGCACTGCCTACTTTGACTACTCAGAAGACACCTGTCAGTAATATATATATATATATATAATAGTGTACACGACCCGTCATAAAAGACGGGATTCGATATTGTCGTTATACGAATCTTCCAGATGTGGATGACGAATAAGTAAATCTGTCCTAATAGAAGCCACGATTAAACTATTATTGTGTTTGCGCACTGATGAAACTCGTATCACAGATCCGATCATTAAGCATCCTTTCAGAGCGTGAAAAGGACAGACCAACCTACCAATTTTATTTGTTCAATACTGAATTGTACATTGTAATAACATAGAAGTTATGCACAGGAAATGCCCACATGTATTTATTCATTTATTCGTTGAAGGAGACACTTGGCATTTTATTTGATTAGAATAATCAACACTATATAAGGTGTTTTCATGTGCAGACAAATTTCAATCATAGGTAGAAAAACTCAAAATAAATCGATTTTCTCGAATGATAAAATGCCAAAACTCCTTAGTTTTCGAGTTATAAGGACTTAAACAAACTTTAAAACTCAATGTAGGATACCTTGGGCGCGCCAATGTTAGCGGTATAGTCTTGATAATTCCGACCACTCTAAAGCAATTTTTGTTATTTTTAAGATAAAACCTGCAAGCATTTTACCATTGCAAAAAATTTGCAATTTAAATGATCGTTAGGAAATTAACACTAAGTCATCAATGATAAACTTTAGTCGCTATTCGATTAAATTAATTAAACGTGCAAACATTATTTAATGCTTAATAACTTGAAACTGCAGATACTTTTCCTAACCGTAAAATGCTTGCAGTTCTCATTGCAAAAATATCAAAAACCTGTTTTAGTGGGGTAGGAACTGTAAAGACTTCTCCTTTTCACTTCTAATTAATCTAAGACAAGGTCAATTTAATCCAAGTCAAGATCAATTTAATCCAAGTCAAATTCAAATTAAACCAACCCTAAGTTGAGTAAAGAATTGACGTAATCACTCGTTAATTTGAGCGTTTTTTGCATTAAATATGCCTCTATTGTATGTAATGAGCATGACAGTCGTTTTTCATTTCAGCAAGGAATACATAAAATTTCCGCCGGTGTCCGGTGTAGCGATCTAAAGACAAGCCGTCGTAAAATGTGGTGAGTATCCAGCATCAGGAGGCAGAGTGTGATCCAGATCTTTTAGCGGTATAAAAGACACAAGTCAATTATAAAAATTTTTTTATACTATTCACTGAAGTTGTTTTAAAATTCTACATTTGTGGCAGTGTGCATTCATTCAAATATTTATGTTCAAAAGGTAATTTTATGTTACACGTACATATAGAAGTATCGAGGATTTATTTACACTCAAATAGAGATTTATATGCTTAAAATTTCACTTTATCACATGTATGAAGTCATATAAACATGCTACTACGTAAGATTATCAGTGCACGATATGTATATTTAATCGATAAAAAATGTAGCAGCGAAGTCATTTTTTCGCTCGTCTAAACGATTTTCGTAAACAAGTTACAATTTTTTCATCGACATAGATGATATATTTGCCTTGGCCTATTAAGTTGGAAGGATGGCAACACTTTTATTGCTAATGCAGAAATGTATGAGTGTAGTAATGTACTCCTATAAATTGTATTCAACCGGAATCGTACATAAGTACTCAGTGAATCGCATTTGTATATTTCTCTTTAAGATTAAATCTACATAACGTCCAATAGTAATCTTATGTATTCGCATGTGAGTGATTTCATACAGATGATAAAAAGAAATTTCATGCATGTAAAGCTCTTACTGAGAGTAAATAAATCCCCAATACTGCTATGTGTAACATAAAATTCCTTTTGAACCCAAATATTTGAATGAATGCATACTACCATTAATGTAGAATTATAAAAAACTTCAATGCGTAGTACAATACAAAGTGAACTGGTTATATTTTATATTTGACTGGTATCTTTCACGCCGGTCAAAGATCTGAATTACACTCTGCCTCCTGATGCTGGGTACTTAGAACATTTTACGACATCTTGTCTTTAGATTGTAACACAGGCGAAAGAGGTATGTATTCCTTGCTGACAGGAAAAACGATTATCTTGCTATAGAAGCATATTTAATGCAAAAAACGCTCTAATTAACGAGTGATTGTGTCAATTCTTTACTTAACTTGGAGTTGATCAATTTGAATTTGACTTGGATTTAATTGAACTTGACTTAGATTAATTTGAACTTGACTAGGATTAATTCGAATTTGCCTTTGATTAATTCAAACTTGACTTGGATTCAATTGAACTTGACTTGAATTAAAATGAACTTGGCTTGGATTAACTTGAACTTGACCCTGATTAATTAATTTGAAGTGAAAAAGGTAGCGCTAACATTGGCGCGAATGTGGTATCATACTTTAGGTTTCAAAGTTTCTTTAAGTCCTTAGAATTCCAAAACTACGGAGTTTTGGGCATTTTATCATTCGTGAAAATTTACCTTTTTTGAATTTTCAACATTTGGTGGAGATTTCGTCTCACAAAAAATACCCTATATGTATAATGAAACGCAAGGTGTCTCCATCAATTTATAAATGAACATGTGTTTTGTGTGTAATTTTCACTATATCATTACTATGGGAGTCAGCTTGATGGGATAGTATCATAAATACCGTTCAAATTATGTGAAAAACCTGGCCTCTGCTCACTTTTGTTTATAAGTAAAAATTTTATTGGAAAATTGAATTTTTGTTAAGAAAATGCAGCTTATCGAGGTAAAAAGGCATGGCAAATTTGTTGATAATTTTTTGCTAATAATAATTTGAAATAGAATACATAGTTGTTGCTTGCTTGATTGGTGTGTGCGTCCGAGACGCTCAAAAGGATGCTTAATGGCGGTATCTCCGATACGAGTTTCACCAGTGCGCAAGTACAGGACTATTTAATCGCGGGTACAATTATGGTAGATCTATTTGATGACATCTGTGTCGTGCGACTTTTTTGAAGGAAACTGTCGAATCCCGTCATTTTTTAAGAATCATGTACACCAGTATATACATATTAGTAAAACTTGATATTTAACATTCTATTGTTAATTTGAAAGTCGTTCGTAAATAAAGATCATGATAACCATATGTACAGGTTGCAACACCTCGAAACAGTAATAGTCAACTTATGAATTGTGAATAGGCGGAGTTGGAGTCACAAAATTGTGAATAGGTGGAGTCGGTGTTGGAGTCGCAAAATTCTGGAAAGGTGGAGTCGGAGTCGCAAAATTCTGGAAAGGTGGAGTCGGAGTCGGAGTCGCAAAATTCTGGAAAGGTGGAGTCGGAGTCGGAGTCGGAGTCGCAAAATTTTGAAAAGGTGGAGTCGGAATCGGAGTCGGAGTCGCGAAATCCTGAAAAGGCGGAGTCGGAGTCGGAGTCGCAAATTTATTCCTCCGACTCCGCAACCCTGGACAAAAGTTGCGCACCCTGCGCCTCTCAGTATGTTTAGGTTGTACTCACTGGGCGCAATAGGCTTAGGTTGCATAGGTTTAGGTTGTACTCACCGGGCCTTAGAGAATGCCAGTTGTAGCCACAGAACTGGGATTACCCTATGTTTCTCTTTGCGTTCGAGCAATACAAGATGCAGTTTAGACGGACCTTGTGAACAAATTTACAGCCATGAATTTCAACTTTTAGAATTATGATCGTTCAATTATTTTGACCTCGAAATTTTAGGATTTCTCTTTATCAACAAGCTCAGGCCATTTGATGGAGGTATACTCACTTGAAAATAGTTAGCTGATATTTTTCATGCTCAATTTTTGATTTATTCCTGTTGTTTTAATCTTTGCATATTATAGTGTAGTTTTAGTAATTTAACTAACTTATGCTTCTGTCTTCTTTCTATTGCCTTTATTTTAAATCTGATTTTCAAAGTAATTGTTCCACAATTATTCCAAAAAGTATTTAAAACGCAACAATATAAACAAGAAAACACAAATGTTCCGATCAAATTTCACGCATATAAAGCTTTCCGCCGCACGGACGAGAAAAGTTGAGAAAAGAAGAAAATCCAGCGATAAAAAACGAAGAAAAAGAGAAGAATGACAGTTTGGACAGAGTTTGAATTTAACGGATGACAAAGTGAGGGATCGAAAGGGTCGGTCCAATGGCTCGATAGCGCCTCCGGCCCGAGACTTAGCCAATAACTCTTCTGCTCAGAAGCTGTTTCCTTTCGTGAGGACAGGTCCGAGAGCGGCCTCAAAGCCGCCGCCTCAGCCCTCTGTCCATTGCCAAATGGTCTGGAAAATTTGATGCTTGAGTAGACTGCCAAATTTGACGAAAAATAGATAAAGAGGCCAGCTCCCAACTCCTGTGATCGGCAGTGCGTTTAGAGAGTTAGACGAGAAGCTTAAAAGGAACAAAGGAGACGCTCACAAAAAATTGAAAAGATACTTTTCTCCTGCCAATAAAGTTGCAAAATTCTGCCTACAAAATTAAAAGAAGTAATTTCCTTACAGTCAACCCTCGATGCTGATAAAACATTACATATTAATAGTTACATGTACGTATAATAACAATGTTAGATATATTGTGATATGTGAGCCCAAAAAGTAATGTAATGGTTGATATTTCGTTTTTCGTTCTGTGTTTTTGAAGGAAGAAAAATCTGTTCAATTAAATCTACCCAGCCATTACTCTATACATGAAGTCTTTGCTGCATTAAACTGACAATTATGTAATGTTTTCTGTACTATTTTGTGACTCACAGGGAAGAGACTCTTGTGTGAAGTTATCTAACATATTTATCCTGGGTTATTCTACAGTTAACGGGCTACCCTACCCTCTAAATTTGGGCTCTTACGCACGAAATTACATCAAAGTTTAAAGAGCTGAATCATTAGTAGCGAGTTCTCGTTATCGGACAACCTCTTCTCAAAAAAACAAATTGCGGTTTCCTGTCCGTGCCATTAACTGCTTCATGTCAGGTTACAAATAAAATGCTCAGGCGTTGTCAAGGACTTCACATAGTGTAAAATGTGAGGATGAACTTTTTTTGAGGCCCTCATCGCTGAAAACGAACAGAAGAGAGAAACTCTGAATTTGAACTTACATAAATTTATTTCTTCCCTGGAAGTGCCGCTTCCCATCCCTCTCCAAAATTATTCCTCCGTTAGATTGAATGTTAACGCTTTAAGTAAGAACCTTCCACAAGGGCTTTCAGGATTTCCAGTTTCAGCACACATTTTTTGCACGATTTTCAAGATGCGTCATTATTTTTACAGAACGAAGTCCCACGAGAAGCAAATTCACTCCGCACGCTGGCTTACTCCCAAGTGTGGCAAGAACTTCTGGGAGCGGTTAAAATGTTGCAGATGTGTCCCGCACATCATGAAAACATGCCTGCATGCCTCATTTTGAATTCGTCCGGTCGGTATTAAATTCCGTGCATTGTTTGGCGACGAAGCCAGATGCCTCTGTGTGCAACTTGTCAGCCTGAAACTGTCTTAAAACAAAAAATAGACTGTGCGTTTTAAATAGTTTAAAGTATGAGTCATCACAAAATTATAAGTTTATCTCTAAGCTTATAAAATTCTAAAAAATTTTGGAGATTATTTACGAGTAATATGTTTGACTCTAAAATTTTGAATTTTTTCCATCGGAAAAATTTGGTTTTTATGTATGTCAAAATTGAAATTTATCATTTCACACTTCGTCTTAAGAAACTAGCTCCATACAATAATGAAAAACTCAAGTAATAACATCATTCACATGAGTAACTTTTTCATTGATACTTTTTATCGTTACAGCACTTTACACACCACCCACACAGATCAAACTATTTTTCCCATCTAAAAGTGCGTTTTCCTACATCGCGACGCTGCTGCTCAAAATCTCCAGACTTAAGGACTACGTAACACTTTGGAACGACACACAGCCTTACCAAGGGCATTACTGAGAAGGAACAATGATAGGAAGTCTTTACTCTGTTTACGATCATTTACGCATTTATTTTTCCTCTGAGATCGTCCCAGACGCAAGGCAACGAGTCAGCGTGAGAACGGACTCCGCTCAAGGCCGAGAGCCTCGCTCCAATTCTGCCAAATGATCACTTATTCATCACGAAGGATTTTTCCGGCCTGGTTTAATTGGTACAGCCGCCAGACGCAAGTACGGGAAGGTCGTTCGGAATTCATGACGCTGTAAGTTTTGCAGTTTTGTCCTAGTTTGTTTCTTTGGCAGACAAAGACGAAATATCTCGTTGGGAAGCACTTGTAAAATCTATTATTTCCTGATTGTTTGTCTGTGATTCTCTTTCGTCGTGCTTAAAGGAGCCCTCCTGTCATATATTACGGATCAATTGCTGTAATACGACGACAATTGATGAAATTTCAACAATGTTTTCCAACCTGCTAATTGACGAAAACACAGTCAGTCTCCCTTCTCTTGGATCTGTTGCACAGGGTTTGATGTAGCAAGGTGTGCCAGATCAACTCAAAAAGAACAAGGCATATCGATGGTTTGTCATTTATTTTACACACGGGTTAGAATTAGAAAATTCACAGTTATTCAAACTATTTTATTCACTCTTGATAACTAATTCAAATACTTTAAAGGAGCCTAAATAGAGGGGAATAAATATTTAAAGATCTTTACACTGGAGTGTCAAGACATTATGTCGTATGTCAACAACCTGAGGCCATATTTTAACAAGTTATTTGTCATATAAACGACTCTCTCTACGCGGTTATTTTCCCAGTATTGGAAGAGTTTACTAAGAACTAGACATTTTTTAAATTTGATTAATTAACTTGAACAGCTTTCAATACTGTAAAAAAGTTTTCTGCATCTGTTCGTAACCCTTCGTTATGCGTAACTCACGAATCTCGAATGACACTGATATGATTTTTTAGCTTTATGAAAGGAAAGCAAACGAGTCAACGCAACAATATCTCGTGTTTTTTGTCATTGGAAATTCCACAGAAGTAGTGACAGTGAGTGCAACACGCAATACGGAGAACTTAATTAAATGCATTAGTTCGGAATTTTGTGATTACCTGGAGCTCACAGCGTCGCTGTTCATTTAAATTTAATTTAGGGTGATTTCAATCGAATTTAAAGCATAGTTTGCCTACAGTTTATACTTGCCAACTACTATAGCCTATTCGTGCAGTTCAAAAGAAGCAATGTTAAATGCTCTTCTTCAAACTTGTAATTTTAGAAAACAGTTGATGAGGAATAAATGAGCCCAAATGATTCAACTGTAATGAATTTGTTCATATTTATTGTTACAACTAAAATGGTAATCTTGCTGTTCAAAAATCACAATAATTAGAAAAATGACCATTACAATATGAAGTGTTGGATAAAAACCATAAAGCTCTTCTGAGAAGTCGCCAAAGCCATTATTTTTTATCAGCCGTGCGACCCCTTTATTGTTACGGGACCCTTATACATCGCACACACACACACACACACACACACACACAGACACACACACTCACACATCTAGCGATTTCCCTCATCGAAACGCTTATTTTTTTCCTTCGAGACTCTACGGCTCAAAATTTCCAGACTCGAGGACTGTTATGTACCATTAAATAACACAATGCTTTATGATGAGGTCACTGAGAAAAAAATTACATTAAAGTTGTACGGATATTTTCCTTGGCGCTTAGACGCTGCCATTTGAGGTTTTTATCTCATGACCAAAGTAGGTGATATGACACAAATTGACAATGATTTTGAATTAAGAATAATACGTCATTGAAGCCTCATGAATCGAACTAAAACTTTGCATTGAATTATATGCACGAACTGATAAACAGTCTTAAGTGAGTTTGTGGCGGGCATAAAATACATCAAATATAATAATCTCTCTTCCAACAGAACTTTCTGTCTCACCTTCTTCTATGAAGATCAAGGAATACTTAAATTCATGAGGGCAACCCAGTCTACACCTCGTTAAGAGATGATGAATGCTAAACAGATAGCTTTGGCTACCATATGCGGATCCGCGTGAAAAATTATTCCGGCAGTAATCGTTCGAACACGGCAGCTTTCGTTAGCAATCGATGCCATGGTATCGTCAATAATTTCTGACCGAGATAATTTCTGACTTTGCTTGTACACGTACAAGCATTAATTTTCTCTCAAATTATTGTAGCTTTAGTGGTGCGCCTCAAACAAATAAAGCAATTAGGAATTTGATTTGATTTTGACTGATTCGACTATTTTACGATATGTTCGTAGTTTTTTCAATGTTCGCATTGCGTTCAGATTGTATTAATGACCTGTCAGGCTAGAATGACAATTAAACACCATTGAAAAATATAACTTTATTTAATGTACTTGATATTCATGCAAATAGTTTATTGGAAGGGTATATATTGTATGAAATAGAATTTCATTTCGTCTTAAACATTACAGTACGCGGGAATACGATATAGAAGGTGGCTTTCTTTATTACGGGTAATAAAAGTAGAAAACGTCGGCTACGACCATTAATCTCGAAAAGCGCGTCTCAGAGGACCTGTATCATAAAAGCTCACCGCAGATATATAACGATGTCGCTCCGTTGGAGCGCCAGTCATATGAATTTGTCAGGGATTATAAAATCTAAAATAAATTAGTGTGACGACGACCAAGCTCACGGGTTCGGAGGATCAGTCATGGTGGGGGAAAGTTTAGGTTCCCCACAAAGGAGCCTACGCCTCCTCCCTTCGCTCTGATCCCCCCCCCCTTCCCCCCTTCCGTGCGGAGCGCAGTGTACAATTGCATTTGAACATGATTAGGAGTCACTCTGTTGAGGGGCACGGGCGCGAGTGGTCAGCATTAGGACACTCAGTATCGGGGCCGGACGGCGAGCGGTCGAGCAGTCAGGACTTAGTAACGAGACACAATTGGAGTGGTCAAGATCGACTCTGAGTATCGACTCTAGTATCGTACGATTAGAAGTGGGCAAGGGACTTAGACTAAACTGTGGCGTAGGCATCCTTGATAATATTCGAATGGCTTAAATGTCCCGGGTTTGTTTGTTTGTCAGCTCACCAATCAATTGGCTCTAGTTCCCGGGTTTGTAATCCATGGGGTTGTCCTTG
>JACJUY010013997.1:0-14489 GCA_014220935.1 Platorchestia sp. MABIK | reverse complement strand
ACATTTTACACTCTAGAAAAAATCTCTCATTTCGCAAGTTGCTACGAAATCGTTGGTTGAAGTTTCATTCACAATGCATGTACGCCTTTCTGAATTCACAGCCTTGTGACATAAATATGAGTATAATACTTGTAAATATGTCACTAAAACACGCCCCAATGAGTGGTGGAGGCTGCCACGAAACCCTATGAATACTGAGATGCCATTCTTTACGCCACTAATTACTGTACCTGCTGATAAATTACTACAAAGCAAATTGCGAAACATTTGCGAAAAGTTTACATAAAATAAGCAAATATGCTATCAAGGATTAGTGCGGGATGAGAATGGCATTTTGGGGGGACGTGTTCTAACGCACGATTGCAAGCAGGTCATCTGCTCCAAGACTTGACAATGCAACAGCACCGTCACACCGGAGCGACCAACTAACTTTGATAACCACATGGAAACGGTGTATAATACACGTCGGTAGAATTCATGGTAAGTCTGCTTGATAACCAGTAGATGGAACCCATGAGTAATTACCACATGTATCCTAGCTGGCAGAAGCGAGGGATAGCCACGAGGCATGTGGCTTCCATGTAAGACACACATTCTCTACACGTGTCCTAACCATGTGGGTACCAGGTGGGGGCACTTTCCAAAAGTCCATGTGTTTTCCACATAGCATGGGCAGGTAGAACCCATATGACAAACGTGGACAAACCATGTCGTAACCATGTGGCTTCCACGTGACCTTGTATGTAGGGTATTTGGAAGAGAGACGTGTCCGTATTTTAAGGCGGAAACTTTCGACATTTCCTACAGCTACGATAATGAAATAGATTTAGGGAATTTTCGTGCAAAAGAAGCAATTCGAATTGTTGAGAACGTTAGGAATTTGATTATAAATAACACTGCTGAACGCACAATGTATTGGAAACTAAAACGTAAAGACAAGATTTTTAATATCGGAGACAGGGTTATATTAAAGAACCTTTTAAAATTGGACAAATTGGACCTTACGTGGAGAGGGCCGGGTGTGATTACCAAAAACAAAGGACACTGGGTCGAAATCAAAATTGGAGACAAATTCATAGGAGCAACGTGAATCATGTGCTGCTCCTAAAAATAAATAACAACTATATTTGCGACTTTAACATTTGAAGACGTAACAGTTTACGACTTTGCTAAAAATTTACGACTGTATGACTCTATATATAACGTGTTAATTAAGTGTTAAGTATCTACCTTGCGTTAATTGCTTCGCATTATAATAATCTCATTTATGCTTGTGCCCTAGTATTAGTGAATTTTCGTTGCTAACAGCAAACGAATTACCCAATGGTTACCCTATGTTAATTTAAGTTTTGTACTTTAAATTCCAAGTTTAACACGCATTGTAGATCACGTCCTTCAAGTTCTCACGCTTTGTGCATCTAATAATTGTTAAATTGTATTTTTCACAACAGTCAACACCCACGTTAACTAGAATTTTAATTGTGAATGTCCAAACGAATGTTCTCACGATCAGTGCAAGTGCAATTTTTAATTTATTTTTTGATAACAATCAACACTTACGTTCGAATTTTGATAGCAATTAAAAATGGTGAGCGAGTTCCGCAATTGCAAAATGCAATTGCATCAACAGTGAAATGCATCAACAGAGCATCACTGTTGATGAAAAAATCAACCTCGAGACTTGAGGCAATTAAAAATTAATCGAAATACATCGTGAATAATTCATGGGAAATTTCCTGGTTGTATACTCTTGGTAACTTATCTGCATGATTGATAATCAGTTTTATAGCTCTCACTTTAATTGTCTTAACTTTCAGTTAACTGATTCAGAAAAAGTTAGCATTTCACTGCTGACTTTCAAAAAGTACATTTATATTTTATTTGTATTAATGATTGTGTCTAGATTTAGTTGTTTCATTTGTTGTTTATAACATTGTAAAATTTTTATGGCCATGCTAATCTAGTCTTGTTTTCATTTCAATTGTAGGTCCTGGTGGCTGAGAAACGTCTAACAATCACTTTAAGGTACTAAACACGGGAATCATTAGACTATGGGAAACAAAATCAGTTCAGTTAGCGTCGACACGCTAACTGCAGGTTTGGTCGACACTAAGGGCCAAATCACTAACGATTAGATAGCAGCAAACAGCAATACAGATTTCATACCGGACCAAGTAAGCGATGTCCTTTTGATGATCCTTTTAGTTGTCATGATAGCCCTGACAGTCTTAGTCTACTACATTAGGAAACAGATGGAACTGTTGGCCGAGCGCGTACGAAAGGAGGATTTTCACCTCCGTCGCAACGTGTTCAAAACAAAAGGAACATTGTAAGAAATGTAACCACTGTAAATGTAGGGGGACACGTGATTATAAATGTGCAATCTGACTTGATGCGACCTAAACTCTCAAAACGGCCGGTGCGGTCTAACATGCAGACGCAGGCAGCGACCTGCGGAATGCTGTCATCAGATGTGTAACCTAATTTGGCTCTAAATCAATTTGTAAGATTCGGATCATTAGTTAACGTGTCAACCCCCATTATATAGATTGAAGCTCCGCTGAAAAATGCTTTACAAAAAAATTCTTCATATACACAAGGTTTACTCTACACCTACTCGATGTTTTCTATAATCTTAATCTAGCCCTACACATAGTAACCATACCTTTAAGTTCTTACGAGTTCTACAGTCTACAAATTTACCTCTGCGCTCACTCCGTCGTTTGCTTTAATGAAGATTTGAAATAGTTCCATTCTCAACTTTGAAAACTTCTAACTTGTTCAATAATTCTTGTTCAAATGCTTCCAACTTTCAACTGCTGGGAGATGTCCAGCAGACAGACTGTCGGCCAAGCGACCGTCAACAAAACGTAGTTAGCCTTGACTGCAATTAACCTTGCACTCAGTGCTCTGTCTCTATGCAAGGCAGAGAAACGATACCAACTTTCAAATATTGAACTCTACGGAATTGTTATCCCTTTTTCAAATTTGAACCCATTGTTCAACTTGTTTATTACTTTATATCACAAGATCCAAGTTTAAATGCGAAATGTCACTTAAAATTGTTGATAGCCATTGATTTAATGAGAATCGATTTTGAGTTTTCTTTCATTATGTTTTTATAATTGTGGATCTGGCGTTCTTATTTTATTCCCCTACCCGAAATACTGACGGTTTTTAATTTCTTTATTAGTAGTGTAGTAACTCGTGTTTTAGTTTATATTGTTGAAGAAGAAGGCCCTTTTTACTGTTAACCAGCTTTGCTGCCTCCCTTCTTCCTGCTTGCGTTAGTGCGTTATCTTTTATTCTGTGTTTGTTGCTAAAATAAAACGAGGTGTATTATGGATAGAATATTTGTTTAATTATTATTTTTTTCATATATCTTTGATTTTAAAGAGGTTTCAATTTTCAAAAAATTTTCCTGCTGAGGAACAACAGTTAACTACGTTGATTAGTACTGATTAATCTTATGAAGAAAAAAAATCTTTTTTTGCGTAATATCACTTGAATAAAAATTAAAAATAAATTTTCACTTTCAATAACGGTGGGGGAGAAAATGTGCGCAACCCCAACCACATGCGCATCGGAGGCTTTATGAGCCTCTGGCATCTGAGGCATGTCGCTTTCGACTGCGTACCTTCATCAAGTAAACACCTCCAAAAAGTCTCCGAGTTTTCCTTAAGCAACTAAATCGTCGCCACGACCGTATAAATGTGTCCTGATAGCTTTAATACCTAAGGTTTGGCTGTGAGCTGAAAAATAGCCGTGAATTTTCTTCCAGATTTGGAGCATTTGCTATATTATTGACTTACAAATTTCACGGGGTAAATAATTAAATTTGGAAATAAAAAATAATTATGTAAATGCGTTGTAATTGACATAAATGTCTCATCCATTCTACTTTGAGCTCATTTAATGACATTGAAGAAGACAGCCTAACCCCTTATAAAAATGTCATTGTGATTCACGCAGCTAATGCGTCCTCTCAGACTGTATCTACAGTTCATTTAACAACAGTTTTCACGAATCAATTTTAACAGTTAATTAAGGAGAACTCCCTAATTTTGGAGGTGAGGTAGTAGCCTTTCACAAATGCTGTCATACTCGTATATTTACCAATTACCCTCGTGATTTACGTCTCATACTTTCGAGGGAGCTTCAGAAAGCTCGCAGAAAAAGGACATTTAAAGAAAACGGTCAAAGGTGTGATTTTTATTTATAAACATATGATACATCTAGGTCAATACATTTCCGCAAATCTTGATAACAGCCTTTAAGTCTGTTTGCGTCAAACCAAGACTCATGCGATTCATACCATGTCAAAGCAGCTCTTTTAAAATTTTCCACTGATGGAAACTGGGTACCTTTCGATGAATTTTTCAGGTTTGGAAATAAAAAGAAGTCGGATGGGGCTAAGTCTAAGTAATAAACTGGATGTCAAATGATTTTTTACCAATATTCGCGAAGCACAGGTCTTATCTGCCGACTCCGTGAGCGGGTGCATAATCGTGGCGGAAGAGAACTCACTGGTGCAGCTTCCTAGGGCGTTTTTCTGCGATTTGCTTGAACATAATTTTTGCCCCAGAACTTTCTCTCGCTCCTAGTAACGACTCTTGCTACTCTTGTTACAGTACCAGCAGCTGCACTTGCAGCTTGGGGCTCCTACAATTTTCGCAAAATGCTCACGTAATAAACAGGTGTAGTTCTTTTCTTGTTCTTGAGGAAGTCAATTAGCATGATCTGCATCCTAGGAAACAATGTCTATAACCTTTCCTCTTGAACGCTCGGATTTTTCTTAGACCGGCCCATTTCCACCCCTGGACAGCCACTGCTTAAGACTTTAAGACTGAACTTTGTTCTCGGGCTCATACTGGTAGAGGCATGTTTCAACATCGGTCATAATTCTCTGCAGAAAAGCAAGGTTCTCATCCCCCTTGTTCAAAATTTCCATGGAAAGATCTGCCCGTGATTCCTGCTGATCCGAGCATAACCGCCCATAGGAACCCATTGAGCGGAGAGCTGCTCGGCCCCTAACTTTCCATTGGAATTGTGTGTGCAGAACCCACGGAGATGTTGAGTGCGTCTGATACTGAGTCAGAAGTTATCCTCCTATCCTTTTCAATGAGGTTGCGAATGGCATCAATGTTTTCCACAGGAACTGATGTGGATGGCCTGCCGCTGCCGCGATCATCTTCAGTCTCACTTTTTCCAGTTCCAAAACAACTAAACCATTTGTCGGTTGCTGATTTCTTTGGAACGTTGCCACCATAAATTTGTTTCAGAGAATCAATGATTTGACTGTTCCTCCACTCAAGCTTCACCAAGAATATGATGTTTGTCTCGGCCTCGATTTTAGCAAAGGCTATGTTGCTTGAGTGGTTGTTGCCTGTCAAGTGACGGCGCCGCGTTGTAACATTCATTGAGGGTACATGTGGGAACACGTTATAACACTTTGGTACAAGAACGTTCTGGTGCATTGATATCAAAATCTCATCAGTTGATTTTTAGTTATCAACTGTTTCCACGAAGTTTTTGAAGCCCTCTCGAATAACGCAAAAAAATTTATTCATCTCCATTTTTGAGGGAGCTAGTTCATTATACCAGTTCAGTGTTTTACTCCTTGTCCTGAAATTAAATTTCTTCAGAGTGAAAATGTAATTCCCTCCAACTGAAAATCATATTTCTCGAAGTGGAAAGTAGATGAAAATCAAGTTCCGTCACATGCATTTCAGGTAACACAAAGGGAAGATAAATTTCGTGCATGTGAAAGTCCACTTTCGCAAAAATTAAATATGTCAAAATGTTAATTGAATTTATCAAGCACCCCATTACTAAATAATTATTATCAATGCAATAAAATCAATGAAAAAGTGTTACAAAATATTGATGAGTAGTATATTTTTACTTTTCTCTTTGTGCGCGTGCATATTCGAGGCGGAACACCAGGGCAGGTATCAGGAGTTTTGTAATTTTTTATTTATGATCTTTAAGAAAACTAATTCATATATTTGACCATCGCATTCTCCAACAAGAAATTCAACAATTTCACCAAAAAGAATAGAAAAATAATTTTCGAAGCGTCTAACGCTGTGGATGATTCGTTGTAAGAACTTCATGAGAGAACACTTAAGTAACGCATGAATAGCAGAAAGGTAACCTTCGTATACCATTAAAAATAGCAGCAGTGAATTAAGGAAGACTGAATATATCAGTAAAGAAATACTATCTGCTGTCGTACGGAATATTTCCATAAAATTGCCGCAATTCGATATGCACTTGCCAAATGCGTCACCATGTGAAGCAATACTATCAAAAATTAGTTGGATATAGCGGTTCAAAAATTGGGCAGGACCTGTAACCCATAACATGAATACCCAGGAAAATAAAGTAATGAGATCAACATACATAATAAATTTTTTTCATGCGACATCCTGTGGTAAGACACTCACATGGTTAGACGGAACAAACTTTATTCTCTATTGCAAGCCTAGACAATGACGTCCAATGTAAGGACAAGAGCGTTAATTCAACTAGATTATAGTCAAGAAGTGAATCTGCATTGCATTGGTGCCATGTCTGTCAGCAATGTTGTGGACTTGCCCAAAACACGTCGGAGTTCCTTCAAATCCCAAAACTGCAACGAGTGGTTTAAAAATTCATATCAAGCATGATACCAGCAAGGTACTGAAAATCCTACGTTGATTAATATTGAAAATGCACAATCTCATAACAGAGTAGAAAATTTTTTTCAACAACATCTACATGTTCAGGTTCTTAATCAACTACCAAATTACATGACATTTACTGAACCCAATTGAGGTGCTTTGCAGCGTCTTCAGTAGTCATTTCAAACCCAAGTTAAGAGCGGAAAAGCAAAACACATTGAACAAAGAACGAGAACCAACGATACTAGAAATGAAGCAGCGGACGAGAAATTTGGAATTATAGTATGTATTTGCTCGAGAAGTTATTTCTTAAATTTGACCGACTTTGGTAATAATTTCTTCAAGCCGAGAGCAAGCCATTGCCAGGTGGCAGACATACAAAATGACTCGAAGGAAATACCTTAGGTGCTGGCATCGTTAAAGATATGTATTAAATCCATGTACTAAATGATAAAAATGAATATTTCTTTCTTCACAGATGATTCTGAATCTTACTCCTTACTCAGGTGTAGCTAGTTAAAATGACAACAAAAAGTTATTTATGTCTCTAACATCAATGATGAATACGTTGATTTTATTTTTTATAATATGTATAGAGAGTGAATTACTTGGATACTGGATGGAGTCACTCAGTTTATGGTAACATTTCCTTAAATATTTTCTAGATAAACTTTTTTATAATGTGCAATGGCATTGATGAATGTAATTTTGTGCTGGCCATGGCCGTGTGTCTATAGGACCTGCCTCCGTGCGGGCAAACGAGGGTTCGAGTCCCGGCGCTGGTGGCGATTTTCTCCGTTGGGTGTAGGCGAAAAAATTCTAAGCACAATACCCCACTCTACCCAGGTGTCTGAAATGGGTACCGGTCTTGACCGGGGGAAAGCGTCATGGCGTCCTGGCGTGAGTTATAAGGCATTTGAAAAACCAATGTACAAGGTGATATGTATCAGGCTTGAATTGGAAATAAAGCATCCGTAGATGCCGATGTTTGTTTGTTTGTTTTTACATTACTGATAAATCATTCTCTGGTTATTATTGTCCTTCACATTCCTGACTCTCAAATGAAACATATATGTGGTAATAACTTTATTTTTTACATAAATTAAAATTAAGCAATGGTATTTTGGGGAACTACAACTTTGTACACTTGAAATTTTGATGAACTTCGTATTCACGTTGAGGAACTTGATTTCCAGTAGGAAGACCTTGATATTAAAATATGGAATTTCTGATTCATTTGGAGTAAATAAACCTGGAAAAGGTTTAGTGTTTTATACCTATACATATATAAATGTTGTGTTATATCTATTTACATTAATATTGATGTACAGACGTATTCCTCGAACTCTGATGAGCACCAATTTATTTCTAACACCGACCTAATAACGTGGCTGCCTGTAAAGAGGTTCCCGAGACATGCTTAAACGCACATGGAACCGGTGGCACCGAACCTCTACTTGGCGATGAGACGTGCGTCCATCAAAATGTTTCGACTGAAAATTCACGTAATTTTTTAATGCACCAAGACACATTTAATGCCTTAACCTGAACTATGTCTATCAGCTTATGGAGAGAACATAGGGTGCATATTCAAAATGTATGAGAGGGTGTAAAAGTTATCTCAAGTTTCAATTTGCACGATTTATTCTTACAAAATTTAAAATAACAACAATTCCTATAATATGCAGAGATTAATTTATACATGAGACAGTTGAGTCACAGGATAATTTCTGTGAAGATGGATTTCTCCTAGATTCTTGAGACTTCACGACATTTTGCAACTCTCAGCATTCAGAACTGCCACCTTACGCTTGCTAAAAAAAATGTATACTATTTAAACACAAATTTATTATTTTAGCATAAATTTCCTAATTTTTAATTTAACTAAAGGCAGTTCTTTTGAATCATCAACATTTCGAATTCATCTTTGCAGAAATGTTGAAAAAATCATTTAAGTTTGTACGCTGATTGCGGCACCAGATTGAGTGCTCTGAAAACGCAAAACGCATACAGAAAACGATTTCAACGTACTGATAACGCATTCTTTAACGCAGTTTTTAACGTTTCATAAATCTAGCCTTCGAGCTCTCAGTTTTATGTGTTAATTTCTGTTTTGAAGAACATTTTTTAATGAAATTGGGATTTCTTCGGTTCAGTAAAATATTTTCTTCTGCGTCGAAAATTGTAAACAATTCAGGTACTTTATTGAACCTCCTAGAATGCCGTTATTTTAAAGGGACCGCATTTTCTAGCTTATAGAGAAATTTCACGTTGTCTCTTGCTCTCATACATATTTGATGTCAAAATATAAGAGTTCAGTCCGTAGCATACGTACACGATACAAATATTTTGCTTCGATGAAGGATTCAATTGTCCTGCGTAGTACCCTTCCCAAGAGTACAATATACATATTACGTTGTAAGAAATTCAATCGAATGATTATACTTGCTACAATCTTCTTTCGGTATCTGAATTACTTATATAGAACGAAAGATTTGATGCCGATTTAACTGATACCGTCAAATTCAACGACAACGGAACGGAACACCACCCAGAGAGCAATTGCTCAAAACAAATTCACTTCGCTACAAATGAAACTTGAGCTGCGCAAACAATTTATAGTGTTACTCTAAATGTGTTTTTTATCCAACCTTGTGTCTATATAATTTGGCGTAATCCATGAGGCTTCATTTTTCGCTATTAAACTAATAACCGTGATTCAGGGAGCTATTACTAACCAAACGATCACTTGCACATTACATTCAGACACATAGTACATACTATTCACTTGCTCTTCTCCAAATGTTAAATAGAAACAATATTCAGGAACAGAAAATTCATTTTAAAGAACAGATCCATATTTTGAAGAAGGATATTTTTCTTATATCGCCGAAAATTGTAAGTAAAATACATTTGAATTCCTGTAACGCAATTTTGCATTAACTCTTCATCCATTAAGCGTATCGTGCATGGCATTGAAATTTATCGAGGTTGCATAACAAGAATCCGATCTTCTTTGTTCAAAAATAAGGTGAAAAAAATTAAAAATTCATATTTCGAGTAGTCAAACCATTTAATTGAGGAAAAAAATACATCCTCGTACAACAGTCAGTGTGAAATACTGTTCAGCTCTGTTGACAAATTTGGTCTCCGTCCCAGAATTAACTTGGATAAGAACTTCTGATATTTCTTTAAAAGCTTGCGTTTATTATCAAATTCTGCAGCAGTACTGCACCTTATATTTTCGTTCACCGAACGCTTTCTTCACGCGACTTCAAGTGTGTGCCACACAAGCTCGATAGGGACTTTGCGCCCAACGTTGTAGCTCCGTGTCTACGTAGTGCTTCACATTTCCCGCAGCCTAGCGTGGTCAGGTGCGTTTTCAATAACAAACATTAGATATTCAAGCAATTGTGGAAGACATGTCACAATATTGTGAACTATTCCTGGCTTGTTTGAGCATCAAACGACCGACGTGTTTGTGCGGACAGCACCGCTGTAGAGATCGTCAGCGCGACAATGTTAAACAAATTTGCACCTTCGCCTTAAAATAGCGACAGCGACGCCTGTGAACTAATTCTCAGTCTAAGATTTCTTCCACCGTAGGAAAAAAATCTGCTCTATCTATTCATACAGAAATTCGATCACGTATTCAAGCTTCAAAAGCCTACTTCATTCAATGAGTTTCAATTCATATCCAGGGATGTTTATGTTTTAAACGGGAGGAAGAACATTCTTCACAGAAATAATTTGCATTTCACCAGTTCTTCACTCCAATGGCGCACACTCTCATGTTAAACCTTTCAAATCACACTGCCACTAGTTCTATTTTCCCGCTGCTAATTATGCGAACGACTGATGTTGTTGCAACTTGTTTTCTACCCTTTCTTCACAGATGTCAGATTTTTTTTTGCAATCGTCAAATTTTGATCGTGCTCGTGTACAGAGTTTAAAACATTAAGTCAAACGCATCAATTTGTGATGTACTCATCTCATGAAGCCACAATGGGACATAATTAGCTCTTCAAAAACACAAATCCTCTTATTTTAGAATTTGGTACATCGAAATTGCCTGATGACAATTGAAAGCTCCATGTAAAACAAATTATTTTAAAAATCATTCCAATGAAACGTTTGAAGCCTCTGTACAGAAATTTCCTCCATTTAGAATTAAAAATAATTTTAGGACGAATGTGTGCTCGAAATGACAATCTTTCGTGATTTTTCTTGTTTTGAAAGAATTACTTGAATTTATTAAGTCATAGCGCTATTCTTTCCATAACACCTGAGGCTCAAAGAGCAGCCCTGGCCATTGCAACTGGCCCCGAAAGAATAAAAACGTTGTGAACTCCAGAGATGCTTCACGCATGAGCATCAGTCTGCCACCGACAAAATACCTCATCAATGCTATTTTACGCCATTTAGCTCGTTTTCGCAGCGCCCAACGTTATGTAGTTCTCGCCGTGACCTATGAGAGCATGTGTTTGTCGATGGCAGAGTGAAGATCGTCTGCTAAAAGAGCAGCCGGCCCGCCGGAGGATGGGGCAAGGCGGCGACGCGTCTGGGGAGCGGTCGTTTCTAGCAAGCGATGAAAACATGACACAGGACTGCCTTCTCGTCTTTACGGAGACCCAAGGATCGGATTACTGTTATGGTGGGTTGCAGTGACTGATAGCGCTATGTCTAGTTAACTTGTTCAGTAATTCTTAACTACTTAATGAAGTAGAAGGTCTATCACTCTGGCCTGATAGATAAGTTAGAAGATCACGAAGGGTTCACGCCTACTTGAGCGATTTAAGCTATTTAGCCTCCTTAATGCCCTCTTAAGGTGGCTAAATGGCCACCTCAATGCTATTTAACCACTCTGATTGATATTTCCTTATTGCTAGTCTCTGATTGATATTTCCTTAATGCTAGTCTCTGAGTGCTATTTCCTTAATGCTAGTCTCTGATTGCTATTTCCTTAATGCTAGTCTCTGATTGATATTTCCTTAATGCTAGTCACTGATTGCTATTTCCTTAATGCTAGTCTCTGATTGATATTTCCTTAATGCTAGTCTCTCATTGTTATTTCCTAAATGCTGGTTTTTGATTGCTATTTCCTCAATGCTAGTCTCTGATTGCTATTTCCTTAATGCTAGTCTTTGACTGTTATTTCCTAAATGCTGGTATTTGATTGCGATTTCCTTAATGCTAGTCTCTGAGTGCTATTTCCTTAATGCTAGTCTCTGATTGCTATTTCCTTAATGCTAGTCTCTGATTGCTATTTCCTTAATGCTAGTCTCTGATTGCTATTTCCTTAATGCTAGTCTCTGTTTGCTATTTCCTTAACGCTAGTCTCTGATGGCTGTTTCCTTAATGCTAGTCTCTGATTGCTATTTCCTTAATGCTAGTCTCTGACTGTTATTTCCTTAATGCTAGTCTCTGATTGTTATTTCCTAAATACTGGTTTTTGATTGTTATTTCCTTAATGCTAGTCTCTGAGTGTTATTTCCTTAATGCCAGTCTCTGAGTGCTATTTCCTTAATGCTAGTCTCTGAGTGCTATTTCCTTAATGCTAGTCTCTGATTGCTATTTCCTTGATGCTAGTCTCTGAGTGCTATTTCCTTAATGCTAGTCTCTGATTGCTATTTCCTTAATGCAAGTCTCTGAGTGCTATTTCCTAAATGGTAGTCTCTGATTGCTATTTCCTTAATGCTAGTCTCTGATTCTTATTACCCTACTGTTAGCCCACATAATGACTGTCAGGACTCGATTGTTAGAGCTATCTGGGAGCTACCTGGGAGCTACCTGGGAGCTAACTGGGAGCTATCTGGGAGCCACCTACTTCCGAAGATGTATAAGGGAAAGCTTACTATTTGCTCCTAGTGTTCTTCCGAAAAACTTTGTTTTACCGCACCGAATAAACCTAACCTTAGTATTTGTTCACAGCCGGTGATCTTCCTCCTTCCTCTGCTCGGCTCAACGGCTCAACGATCAGCCCAGCTGCCGAAGTTACTCCATCGGTTGCCTCCGCGATGCGGGGATCTTTGATGGGGCTCTGGCTATTAAATTGTTCTTAAACTATCCTGTCACGAATGTACTGACGACTTTCAGTATACGTCCAGAGTGTCTAGCATTTCTTTCCTTGCCACCATGGTAGCTTTTTCAAGAGCCTTACCTCATCATTAGTCATAATCTGCAAAACAAAAAACATACAAGCATTGGATAAAAAACACCATTAATTCCCAAAAGTGCTCTTCAAGGATTCAAATTGATCTCTAAATAAAACAATGACATGAGGTAAAAGCTTTACAAATCTAAATATCAGAACTTCACCATCCAGCATCGTAAAACGGAAAAAATAAAAATATAGGAGTACAACTAAAATGCGGAACGGTCACATGGACAGTTTACTAGCTAAAATAAAATCTTATCAAACAGAGAGACAGAGGGAAATGAGTGAGAGAGCGAGAAAAAGAGAAGAGAAAAAGAAAAAATAGAGAGGAAGATACAGAAAAAACTTCTAGAGACTGTGGTAAAAATGGAATCTTTCGGACTTACGAAATTCATGCAAATATTGTTGCACCAGGCTCCTTTAATAATTGGAGGGCAAATATGTGGGGTACCCACAAAACACAGAATTTTAGTACACTCAAGTTAGAGGCGTGGTGTTCATCGCAGGGTTGCCAAACTGGCTTTTCCTAGCCAAGTTACTAACTAGGAACTCAACTAGGAACTAGGTCACTCCACCTGAAAGACATCTACACCGCTATGAGGTGAAATTATCACTTAATCCTCTCTGCCAGTTTAACCTCTGATATGTGGGTTAGGCCACTCTGCATCTTTGCCCTCCAAGTAAGGGGTGAGCACTCTACATATCATTCAGGGCTGGTTTCCTTTTTTATATATACCGGATGTCCCACAAAAATGTCCCCGACTTTTTAATTGAGAATATCTCTGCTCTAAAGTAACATATATGAATTGTCTTTCTCACAATGTAGTAAAGTTTGTTCCCTTTTCAAATGATTTAAATTTTTGAAAATCGTGTGAATAACCACTTTACAGTGATCGATTTACGGAAAGAGGTAAAAAAACTAATTGTTCAAATGAAAAGTTTTAAAAACAACACTGGTTTTCTCCATTTCTCAATACCTACTATTAAAATAAGTTTCACTAGATGTATCCTACATACCACCATGTATTTAAGCCCTCTGACAGGCTTCAAGTTTCAAGTGTTTTCATTAATAGTGTTTCAAGAAATGAAAGAAAACGGTGAAATAATCTACAAAACTATTCGTTCAGATAGATTAGATTATTAGTTAGTTTAAGCCTCCCTATCCGCCACAAAGGCGATCCAAAGAGAGGAAGGAGGAAGGTACCATTTAGGATGGAGTTGAGGGAACGCGGAATTTGCAGAAAGGGCATAGAAACAGTAAGTTGAGAAAGAAGATTATGAAACAAGATCAAAGTCGGAGAAGAAAGTAGTAGGAGCTGAAAAACAGGACAGCAGTGAACCGAAAAAAAGGTGGTCCTTAACATAACAAAAATATTTCATTTCAACAAAAAGAAGGCCTACCTAACTCTCAGCTCAGGCTGAGCGCTAATTTCCGCTCAGGCTGAGAAGGCCTACCTAACATTTCCACCCTGGGAGCGCTAATTCCCATATATAAATACAATAATCGGTAAGTTCGGCGTGCAACGCAACTTTAACAAGAACGAAAGGGCAAAAAACAGGCGACATTTCATTTTTTAAAAACTGTATGTCAAAATTAGTCCGTTTCGGGCCTAGACCCATCTTCAGCTTAACAATCTGAAATGACAATGGTGAAATATTAATAACCT